>LLKJ01000739.1:0-26677 GCA_002242865.1 Clarireedia sp. CPB17
TATTATATAATTATAATTATCTTCTTTATCACTTTGTTATTATCTAGATTTAATTAATAATAATATTATATACTTTGGATTACTAATTTATTCTTCTTATTTTATATAATTATTCGATATTGAATATTTTGGATTATTTAAAAAGATATATAGAATCTAGATTAAAAGATATATATAAATAAACTATATATATATCGATAAATTTAACTTCTTAAAAATATTTAAAGAGATCTACTATATAGTTATTATAACTAAGAATATTAAAACTAGATTCTATAATACTAGATTAATACTTTTAAATCTAGATATAGTATTTTCTAAAATAAATATTCGATTATATATATCTACTCTTTCTATAATCGATATTATTTAATAGATCTTCCAAATACTATATAATCCGGCCGAAATAATTATTTAATCTGTTTTAATTAGAAGATATTTAATTGATTATAAAGAAGAATCTCTAATACTTCTTATTAAGATAATTATAGCTTTTATTAAAAATATAAAATAACTAGTTTAAGAAATAACTATTATCTAGTCCGAGATCTATATATTAAAAGAGGCTAATCAGATATTTAATAAATATTAGAAGAAGAAGAATATATAATTATAATATAAAGGGATTCTTACTATATAGTAGAGATTAGATTTTATTTTGAGAAAAAAGAAGAAGCTCGAAAATCAAACTGAAAATATATCCGAAAGAAGGAGAGTTTAGCTAGAAATATTAAGTTCTAGATACTATAATAAATATAATAAATCTGGATATAATATAAAAACTTGCCTAGATACTTTAATAAATTCTATATTACTAGATTCTGAATAGCTTCAATTAAATTTATATATTATAATGGATTATCCATTATTTAAAATTATAAAAAAGGGTAAAAATATATACGATAATAGTATATATAGAGTTATAATAAAATATATTATATAGACTATTAAAATATTTTGATAGAGGCGGCCGCCCAAAGTACAGATTATTAAATACAAACTTTAATTTATTCAACCAATTATATTTTAACCTCAACTTGAATTTCAATATTCTAGATAATATGGCTCCTCGCTCGCTGCCCCAGTATTTTTGCATCAGAAACGCTCTTTCCACTACCAATGTCAATGTGTCGACAAGCGAGAGACAGCCTGATATACGAAACGCTATCAACTGGCCAAAGCTATGCCCGATTACTCCATCAACACACAGCCCATAGTTCATCCATGCTTTAGCGGAAGCATATTGCACCGCAAAAAGGGCCGAGTGCAAAGTTGTTAGGTTTTCTATTGGCTCTAGTTTGAAGATGGCTGGATAAAGGCTTTCCAATCCTTTTGACACTAGAATATCATTGCAAAGTTCGATGTGGGTGCGGAAAATCTTTGAAGTGTCGAAGATTTCTTGACACAGTCCAACATACTCACTTTCCTGACCTCCAAAAACCAGGACCACTGGTTTGGGATTGTTAACTGTGTCTATGCCAAGGCCGGAAGACCCCGCTTCTAATTTGGACTCGAGATCCTGGATGCTTGATACTGACTCAGAGAGAATGTATTGTAGTTTGTGGTTTGTTCGGTCAGCAAGATTGAATATTAGCGTCGTTAGAAGGTTGCAAGTCCGATCCTTGGCTCCCTTCACGCAATCGAGGAGCTTTTTGCTATGAATAGTGAGACTGTTGGGGGAACCGGCAGAGAAGATGAGTAGATACTTTTTGAGGCATAAGAGTGCCACTGTATTATTCAGATGCGGCTTCTCGCGTAGCATAAGTGACGAATTGCTGCCAGCCGCACCGTGGCTGTTGACACATGCTAAATGGACAGGAGGGTTCCAGAAAATGACACTTGTTGATATCGCCATTCGATCCTGGTCCAGAGATGGGATTTGAGGAGACAGGTCTCTGTAGCTGGCCTGCCTCAGTATCTTCCCATGCTTCATTATGAGAAGAACCTTAATCAGGTCAGAAACTCCAGCAGCGGCCTCCGTATGGCTAATATTCCACTTGATAGAAGATAAGTAGAGAGTTGAATCTCTTTGAGGTCCACCATATGCATCGCGAATACTACTGACCTCGACCGGATCACCAACACGAGTTCCAGGTCCGTGAGTCTCAATATAAATGACAAACTCTAGTCTCACATTTCTCATTTTCATTACTTTGTTGTGGAGATTGACCTGCGAATCCACATACGGCACCGTGATATGCCTGAAGTTATGGTTCTGATTTGCTACAGACCCAACAATTACACCAAGGACATTATCATTGTCTGTCACTGCATCGGAAAGTCGCTTAAGAACAACTGCTCCAACCCCTTCTCCTCGACAATAACCATCGGCACTAGCATCAAACGGTTTACACTGCCCTCTCAAACTGAGGAAACCTCCTGATTGCAAGTTCTGGCAGTCACCAGGGCTCGATATAACATTGGTACCACCGTGGTACCACCGGCAACAGCCCGGGTGCACTCGCCCGACCAAATGCTCGGCAGGCTGTATTGATAGCTACGAGGGACGATGAACAAACGGTATCGATAGTTAATGATGGGCCTATCCATCCAAAATAATGCCTTATGGATCCACTCAGAAACCTCCGCCCAGTGCCAATAGTAGCATATTTATTGGGCGGATGGCACGAAAGATTCTCATAATAACTATTCATAACTATTCCAATATAACATCCGTAGTCGTCTGTCTCGGGAGTAGACGAGGGGTCAAAGTAGACAGATGATTCTAATGCTTCGTAAACGACCTGGAGCAAGACTCTTTGCTGTTCAACCAACAGCTCCCAAAGCTCGTCGACCGAGCCTGCGTCAGAAAATTTGCCTGTCATGCCGAGGACCGCAATCGATTAAGGAGGGAAATCAGCCAAGGAATTGGATTCATCCAGAAGGAGACGTCACGCTGTTGGTCTTTATCATGGCTACTCTTTCCTGGTCTCCCATGGTGAAAATTGGAAATTTTGGATCTTAGGAGAATAAAGTGAATCGTATAAATTGAGAGAAATCACCAGGTAGAATCCTGGTGGATGTATTATTTGCCGGGAGATAGAACGGGTTCCCGCTCTTCTCTCAAAAACAAAAGAAGAAAAAAGAAACACGGTTACTGAATTGATGGGCAATAAGTTCACTATTTTTCAATAGAAAGGCTTCCTCTAGATACCATTGCACCATTTTGTGAATGCAACACTCATTCTTTGAGTTCTGTACATTACTTTCCATGCCTTATACCAAGAGAGACTACTCAGCAACTACATCATTATCGTCGTAGTGCCGGTAGATACCCCAGTCCTGATACTTCTGTCTTCTGTTGCTCGCAAGGTACCCTGCGATATTTGGCCGAGCCTTGACGTCTTCGAATAACTTAAATACCTTTTCGTATTTGCCGGCTTCTCTGGCTTGCTTCATTGCCTTAGGGAAAGAATAATGGGTGCCATCGAGGGCCTATAGCGGTCGGTCAGTCAGGTCAAAGATGCACCAGTTATGTAGTATGCAAGGAGGGATCTCAAGACAGGGGCCACCTTCAGAAGAGGCAGAACTTACCTGGAACAAGACCAAGTCGGCGTATGTGAATGTGTCTCCCAACAACCATGGGCCTGGTCCACGTTCCTCGTTCTCCAACACCTTCTGCCAGTACGCAAGGACAGCAGGCAGGCGGTTTTGGACCCATTCCTTGCTGCGTCTTTTGCTCTCCTCCTTCTGGTCTTCCCAAGGTAGCATTGTGGCGATTGGATGGTGTGTATCGTGAACTTCGTTGCTAAAAAGGTCGAGCGCAGTGAGGGCAAGGGCATTCACTCGGTACATGTCGTTCTCACGCGATCCGGCAAGTCCAAGCTTGGGACCAAGGTACAGGAGAATGTTGGGGGTCTGAGAGATGACGAGGTCGCCGTGCCTGAAGAGAGGTGGGGCGAAGTAAGGCGGGTTTCCATGGCCGCCGCCAGGGAGCCAAGTCTTGACAGTCTTCCGGGCTTCATCAAAAGACAGCGACTGAGTGTCTTTGTACTGGACCCCAGCTTCCTCGAGGATGAGCCGGACATGTTCACCGCGGCCTGGAACGCCTGTGTAGTAAATGAGTTCGTAGGGGGCAGCCATCCTGATTTGAAGGTTAAGGTGGCAGACTAAGCGTTCTTCGAGTGTTGATGTGTGAGACGTAGAAAAAGTAGAAATTGCATTGCATTATTACTAGCTAGAGTTGGGGGCCATAAGGCAATTAAGTAGGCCATTTATCGGACGTTTTCGGAATGCGCAAAAAGGCGTAGGTCACGTGATCATAAGTACGAAATGGGGTTCATTTAGAATATCCAATGAAGTATCAAATGCTTCATATCATGGTGATTGTTTGTTCCTCCGTGTGGATAGAGATAATATAACATAGTCACGTGATATAGTAATTGGGGTCCATGTTGCATATACTGCACTCCAATGAATCCTAGTTTAATCCTTATTTACCGAGTGCAGCCTATCCGATCATTCCACCTGTTGACTTTCTTGTCCGAGCTGTTTCTCAACGTTCTTTAGTGACCTTTCGAATATTCTCTGTTGGAAAACCCCGCAAGCTCAAATGTTCCAAATTTCTTGTCCCCTTTTTTCAGCTTTCTGTCAACTTGACTGAATCTTACCGTAAGGGAACCATTTGCCCGCCATGAATGCATACGGTACAAGTGGTTATGCCCTCATTACTGGCGTATGTCATCCCATCACAGAGCAGATACGAAAATCTTCTGCTAATCAAACGCGTAGGCTGGTGGTAGTATCGGGGAAAACACAGCTTTCTCCTTTGCACAAGCTGGTGCGGCAGGTGTCATGTTCGCGGACATCAACAAGAAATCAGCCCAGGACTCGGCCGGGGAAAGTAAAAAGTACACCTTCAATCCAAAGAATCACGCAGTCGCTATTCTCGTAGATGTTACAAACGAGAAAAGCGTACAAGCTATGGTAGATGCTACAATCAAAGAGTTCGGGCGTATCGGTTATAGCATTAATAGTGCTGGTGTATGTCTCCTGCCTAGGTAATGGCCCGTCTCTGATTGCTGACAATCCTGACTTAGATCGGTACTTCTACAATGAGCGGGATTGCAGACATTCCTATAGACGAATTCGACAATGTACTAAACGTTAATATGAAGGGAACAATGCTCTGTACCCGAGCAGTATCAAGAGCAATGTTGCTTGCGGCTATTGTTGTGGAATGCGTTGTGAAATGATAGTTTCGAAATGTGTTGGCAAATTTATTATCGTATCGTAGTCCCAAACGTGAAAACTTTCCCATTCGGATTCTTATCCTGGGGATGCAGCAGCCCATGTAACCGGCATGTCACAGACATCTACTTATCTCGCTGCCGTGAAAGAGACATCCTGGAAAATTTGACACCACGGAATGTCTCTGCGAAGGGAGTTACCTGCATCAGGAACAGGGTCTCCCGCAGCCGTGAAGATAGCGACCCTGTCTACTATCTAATATTTAATCTGACGCTTACTACCTGAGGATGTGGAACGGGTTTGATAAACAGATTGTATTTGCAGAAGATCTCACATTGTGGTGTGGATGGATTCGATTCCCTAATCATCTTGATACAGAAAGTGGTAGTGTGGTGTAGTATAGTATACAGTGAGATCTAGATCCCCAAAAGGCAAATCTCATGATAGGTGCTGGCGGTGGTTAGGAACACGGGAAGATACTGTGCCTCAATCTCCAACAAACAACCAGCTTCAATCACCAGCAGCAAATGTGGGGGGGAGGCGCTGGTAGTTGAGCTGGCCGTAATGACATTTCCGTGCCAATCACAATCAACAGCCAACATCAATTACCAACAGCAAATGCAAGAGAGGGACATTAGTAGTGGAGCTAGGAGTAATGTAACCTCCGTACCAACTAACAGATTACTTCAAACCATGGAAAAGTTCCCATAGAATGTCTGGTAATAACACAATTTGGTGTAGTGTTCCGGCAAAATCCCGTCAGCTGCTTAATGGAAGTATTCAATTAAAAGTATGATGTCAACCAACGATCCAATTAATCCCTGACACACACCAATCCAGCAATCAGTGCGTGAAATCCTTTTGGCAGGATCGTAGTAAGGTCGCATCGACAGCGTATGATTGCAGCGCAGGCCCTACTGTGACGCGTGGTTGGGTTAAAATGGGTAGTCTTTGGGTAGACTCGATGTGATGCTTTCTTCATGTTGGGAAAACTGTATATGAAGCAACTACGCAGATGATACCCTGGCAAGGAAGCTGTCTCTAGCTATACCAAGTACTCAATATAGATAATAGCTCCGAACATGCCACATGCTGGTGGTCTCGGTCTATATGCGGGACACGTACGGGACAGCCCGAACGAGTAATACATAGCTGGCTGGTGGGTTGGACGTTCTACGGAACTCGTGGAGCCGTCAAAATACCCTACAATTTTTGTGGCCGGAGATAGACGTAGATACAGAGATCCTGGTATTAACTCCGGTACGTAGAGTGAGTCGGGAGTGAAACTAGAGACTCCGCAGTACAAGGGGGACCGAGTAGATGAACGCAATATTCGGATATCTGAGGATACGGTAAGGTGCCAAAGTTAGCCTACTTCGAGATAAGGAATCAAGAACCTTACCTCGGTAGCAGGTGGGAAGAAACGTGATGAGATGCTCAAGTTCGTGAGTCGAGCTACGGGGAGAAATGAATTAAGAGCGCTTGAAGCTTGAGAGGAACTCTTTATCCTTTCTTGCTCTCTTTACCTTTCAATTCTACTTATAATCAGCTGTAGCTACGACTGTCTCCCAGTTATCTCGAGACTGTAAGAGCTTGATAAGGTGTTACTTGAATTCAATGCTGCTTTTTGTACAGCACTATATAATGGATACGGGAAGATAAATCGACGGACATCTAACTCAGGGTGATTTAAGGCTTCCCATTCATCTAGATAGCAACCCTTGTTCTTGTCAAGTTTTGTATATTCAGTATGTTCTTGTAATTTGAGACTGGCAGAGAAGAAACTGTACCTTCACCAAAGAAAGAAGCTAACTTGAATATGCAGAGAGAATCTTATAACAAGCAAACCCCCGGATCAATTGCAATCATTGGGTTAGGTAAGTTCTATCTGAATTCTTTTTATCACTCTGCATTCAAACTGAGTCTCTATCGATATGTTGCCGTTTGCCTGGTGGTGTTCAATCTCTGAGTCAGCTATGGGACCTTCTAGCTAAGGGGCGATCTAGGTGGAGTCAGATTACAAAATCAAGATTTAGCTTTCATGAATTCTACCATCCCAATAAAGAATATCCCGGGACTCTCACGACAGCGGGAGGATTTTTCATACAGAATAACGTCCGGCGTTTCGACAACTCCTTCTTTGGAATCAACAGTCTCGAAGCGAAGTATATGAATCCTCAGCAAAGACAGGTCTTAGAAGTATACAAATGCCTCGAGGGTGCTGGGGTTCCCATCGAATAATTCACGGGGTCTGAAGTCGGCTGTTACGTGGCTAGTTTCACCACGGACTATACAACTATTTAGAGCAAGGACCCCGATTCTTTGCATCGCTATGGAGCTTCTAGTATAGAACCTAGTATACTTGCGCAACGTGTCAGCCAAGTTTTTACTCTCAAGGGTCCAAGCTGTACGGTCAACACGGCATGTTCATCTTCCCTTTGTGGTCTCTCCACCTAGAATGTTCGGCTCTGAAGGCAGTAGATTGCGTGACAGCAGTCGTAGCCGGAGCAGATTTGATTCAGACTCTTGATTTGCGAGTTGGTGTCGTGAAACTTGATGTAGTCTCCCCTACATCAACATATCATCTCATACTTTTGATATGGCGGCAGCAGGTGGCTATGGGAGAAGTAGTTGGGTCTTTGCTTGTGAAGTGTTTGAGTGATGCTATCCGAGACGGTGATCACGGTACTTCAGTCAACAGGTATTTCTACTAACCTGCTGTTTAATGATGTCGTCTCGTGGCTGAATGACCACAAGCTCGGAGACTCGATAATCTTTCCGGCTGCAGGATATATCACGATGGCAACTGTAGCTATACAGCAGTTGCAAATGGAAACACCTATGGACAACTCTACTATCATGTTCCGCGACTTGAACTTGATCAGGATGCTTGAATTACAAGACCAGCATGAGATCTTCACCGAGTTGAGGAAGCAGCACGTAATGGAATCCACCGATTCGAGCACATGGTGGCATGCCAGCATCAGTTCCAATACCTCTGGGACATCGATTGTTCATATGAGAGGCATGGTATCAATGGGAGTGAAAGTGCCTTCATCTAGCAGACAGTTAGAAAGCCAAGTTAAGAAGTTAGAAAGACAATCTCCGCGCTCTTGGTACAAATCCTTGGCTGCAGTCGGGGTTTGTTTTGGTCCCAATTTCCAATCCTTAGAGGACATTTCTCATGATCCTGCCGGGAATTGCTACAAGACGATAGCTAATCCCCGGTTGATTCATACAGCTGGGTTCGCTCACGAGTCAAGTTATACGATACATTCTATCACAATAGATGCTTTATTACAGGCCGCAATCCTTTCATCTTCCGCAGGGCGTTATGCAAATCTGCGCGGCAGAATACCTGTGCCTATCAGCTACATGGAAATTCGGCAAGGTGCCGGAAAGCTCCAACCCTCTGACATTTGCACTATCAATGCAGAACCCGAGGCTGTCGGTTTCGATCCCATCAAGTGTACTGCAGAACTTCGGGATGGCTCGGGAAGCGTGCTCATCCAGATCAGAAATGGCCGAGGAATCCCTTATGAAGATGGCGAAGCCTACCAAACTGAGCACGAACAGCCTATCATTCAAACACTATGGAGGCCCGACATCTCACTGCTGTCCACAGGGACGTCAAATAGTCTGTTAGCCCCAAGAATTGCGGCAGCGTTGGCGGCAAACAAAAATAGCAGCAACGAGACGCTTATCTAGGCGGTTACAGCTGTGTTGGCGCATAAGCTGAGCAACCTGATTTTAATGGAAGCGGCAAGCTGAACGTCGAAACTCATTTTAGCGACTTTGGGCTTGACTCTATGTTAGCTGCTGAATTACGCCAGTTCATTTTTCGGCATCTGAAGGTCGATATTAAGTTCCCAGTCCTTCTAAAGAAAGACACTACAGTCGTAAGCTTAGCAAATTTGATCGTTGAGGGGTTGCTTTCAGGATTCGGAATATGAAGGAACCTTGCCCTCGTAGCACAGAGCACAATCATAAAACATATTCCCCTCTTACGATTCTCACCAATTCCAAGTGTGCTCTGGAGCAAAGACACTTCTGTTGAACGTGAGGATACCCAGTCTTCCGAAGTGCCGCTGAGGCAAAGACTAAGAACATCGGTCTAATATCCCGGCTTTTCACACGATCTGCAACTGAGGAGACCCCAGTATGCTAAATCTTGCTATTCCCTCATAGATATATCGTAATGATGAATGTACCGATAAAAAATACTGTAGCTCTTATGACCTCTTGAATATACTCATCTCGGATCATGATTGCGAAGGATAAAGCGTAACGACATGTATTTCCAGTAAAGTTCATACTACTTCTCCTGCTGAGAGTAATGTTATAGTCTATATAGACGCGGCCTTCACACCTCTGAGCGAGATACTAGCTCTCACCCTAACTCCGTCACCAACATCAAAGTTATCCTGTAGTGTCATATCCGGTGCCTTCCGAACATCTTCAAAGGGTATCTCCACAGCGCCGATCTCCGACTGTTTATCCATGCATACAATCCGCAAATTTCCAGCTGTCATGTCTGCGGCGGTGACGGGGATACGGAAGTTCTGATCAAAGGTCGGATTGTTGATATCTGTGCCGGGTGCATCTGTCTGCACAGCGGTCTGGAAGCGATGTTTGCTACCCCACGTCACAACCACACTCGGCTTCAAAGTTTCTCGCTGGCCTTTGATGCCGAAAGCACCCGCGATAAGTACGTTGAGGATTCCGCACATGAGACCAGTGCCACTATGGCTAGACTCAGAGAAGCTGCTGCTGTCTTCAGCAGTAAACTGGAAGAATTCGCACGCTAGCGCAACTTTGCTTTCGCTCTCAGCGCCCTTATGCAGCATTCCAAGCTCTTGCTTACCGCCAGCCATGAGGATCTCCTTGACGGTGGTGACCGCTACACCGACCTCATCGTCGGAATTCAGATCATGATCTGACACGACGACTCTGATGCGTTGGGTAAAATCGGATACTACGAAATCATGTGTCTCGCCCCACGCTGGATTCGTAGTATTATTTTTCGTCGTCGTCCTCCATGCTGGTTCAGCACCAACCTCGATCTCAGCATAGCAATCCGGACTCGCTCTTGTCAACTTAGAAAACAGCTTCTTCGTCTTTGACTGTGACTCCTCAGCAAAACCCCATGCCTTTTCTGCGGTAATCCGGACGATGCCCAGTGGCTGATGGTAAGTCTTGAAATAATCGTTATTTGCGTCGAGCTTGACCAAGATGCGGTTTGGCAAAACGACCACGCTGCTGATGATACCCATCAGCACCTTGCGAACGGCGTCGTCAATGAGGGACAAGTCAGCGACATTGGCGGCGCCAGTGAAGTTTAGTTTGAGCTCTGGTGGATTTATGAAGGAGATTTGGGCTGCACCGATCTGAGGGGAGATTTAGCACGGGAGAACTGGAGTTTTCGGCTTGGTGCGCCATGACGTGCTACTTACTAATGGAATGATATTCGTAAGCGGACATAGCAGAATTGAGAGTCTGCCGTTTAGCACAACCTCTTTAACTCCCTGTTGAACGATGAGCCAATGCACCTAGCCTGTGAAGTTGTGTCGGTGACTGGGAAAAACTTACAACTTTAGGCATCATGTTTGCGTCCAGCTCAATATCACACTGGCCATCCCAGTCGACATCCAAGTCGAGCTTGATACCATCGTGGGCGGTCTTCGTGACCTTAACATTGGATAATGTTAAGGGTGTGGCGCCGAGCTCGATCTTGGTGAAATGCAAAGTCGCCAGCGGTCCAGGGAGCATGGTCTTGAACATAGGCTCAACGATATCCTTGACCATTTTGCTGCCAGCAACCCGGATATTAGGCCATAGCTGTGCGACGATATCGTTCAGGAAGCCTACTCAATTATATGGTGAGTCTATTTTCATTGCTTAATCATCTGGCAGGAAGGTAGATAATGTGACTTGGAGCCACGGTTGACATACCGGCAGACTCTCCACCCCCTTCAGCCGTCAGCTTTTCCATGAGTGCTGACATCTTGGCGTAAAAGTGCTTAACGATCTACCAAGTTCAGCTTCCGAGAACAAAGTTGCGATGATGATTGATCTGGAAGTTCTTTGCGGTTATGGAGTCTGAAGTCTGATCCTTTGCAGAAGAGATTCCGCATATGGGGTCGTTATATATTGGGCGGAAGTTAATGTGGTCATTTCATGCATCATGCATGATTCCTGGCTGGTGTGTGCAAAAGCAGGGCAAACATGAGAGTCGTCCGTAGAGCAGCGGTTTGGCATTACATCAGCGTGCTCTACGGTGCTCTACGTGTGTTTTCGTGGCCACGTCGTGTGGGGCAGGTCCAATCGGAAGCCATCCAAGCCGATCACCGAAACTATAAACAGGATAGGAATCAGGATAACTTGTTACTACTCTCGAGCTACTGTAGTTACTTAAGCTTAGACTTAAGCATAGACCACATATGTCAAGAACGCACACCATATGACCGTGCCCGGGTGTACGAAGTACGTCCACTACTCGTACCGCCCACAAATGTTTTCTGTGTCTCAGTCGTGCCTAGAAGTACGCGACTACGCGTTCAATATATCCTCCAATCATCTGAGCATTTGGCTTTCAATTGTGTCGACTTCAACGTTGGTTAATTAATGTATGTCCATGCTATCGACTTTTTCCGAGCAAGGACAACGACCGGAACCTGTATCTCCCACGTGCAGGTTTCTCCTCCGATGGGCTGCTTACCCAAGAGCATCACACATGGGGAAAGTGGGAACAAGCTATTCGTTCCACAGGGATTTGAACCCTCATATCCCAAAGAAATTTATTCGGACACGGGTTACTTACGGCTGCAAGGATTGTCGCGTTCACAGGTGCGACAGCTCCAAGAATGACAAGTACTCCAAACGATATCATGTCAACCCGAATCGCAGTACACATGCGGTACAGCCGGGAGCCTAGTATCTGCACTGGAAGAGCTCAGCCGTGGACGGCACTAAGCAGTGAAAATTTGCTGAAGCTGCAAAGCGCCGTGAATAGTTTCGATACATCTTGTGGTATCGCTGACGGTAACTCGCTCTACCAGTACGAGTACGACTGCGTGAGAGGTATGTTGTGGATGAAACATAACGTACCGTACACTACAGGTGTCAACAATTCGACGAGACACTACTCTTGCGAAGCACAGAATATCCTCAGTGATGATTCCCGTATCAAGAGCAATCGTCCGAGCATGTCAGCAATCGGAGAAAAAGACGAGAGCAAGTACGTCTATGCAGGTGATGCCGGGCTCGCGGGTCACATGACAACGCTGCCCAAGTTCACCAAGCTGGGTTGGGCTATGAACAGCATGCGGTTATTCTCATCAGCGCAGTACGTGAAAGCTGACACAACCGAGAGGAAATAATATTTTTAAAACACGCTGGCCAGCGCGTGTATAAGATGGGCTAGTCTGCCGCCGCGCTAGTCCAGAAGCCACATGAGCAAAATGAAACGCTTTGTCTCAGCGGTGGTGAGCTCCAACTTTGCAGCAGCAACGAGTCTTGCCTTGCCTTCGGATTGCGCATGTAACCGATGGTGGCAAGGTCTTGGCCATGATAGAAGTCAGCAGCAGCAGCAGCAGCAGCAGCAGAAAAATACCCTTGGTACGCTTCCAGACAGGAAATAACATCGAGCTCGATGCCCAGGCTCGGCTCGTCTCGTCGAGTACGAAGACTACTCTCGCTTCGACGCCGTCGTCTACTCGTCTACGTACAGCGATGCCAAGGCCGCGCGAGCATACCGATTCGCTGGGTAAGAACACAACAGTGAGATAGGTTATGCCACTAGGGATGACGTTACTATTACTACCTTAGCCCCTCGAGAATGTCAGCAGAAGGGATAGAGAGACTAAATGAGGAAGAAGAACCCCGATATTATCCAAGGACCATCCATGAAGAAGAAAGTAATATGGAAGAAATACAAGCACGACATGCCCCATCCAAGACTTAAACGGAAGCAGCGCAAGCACGCATATCAACGACACTGACTCGATGGCTCCGCCATCTAACAAGATAAGGTTGCAGAAGAGAGAACTCAAGATGGGCAGGGCGTGGGCGCCTATCCGGGAAGCATCGAGGTCCATCACCCCTGTCTACAGAAGCATCGGAAAAAACTTTAAAGCATCTCGGTATCGATATTAAAAATCCGGTTAGCGAGCTTAGAGAAGATGCATACCCTCCTCATAAAGGGACTGGTAACAACTTCACGCAATTCGGTATGGGCGACAAGAATGCCTTCATGGATACCGACAAGAAAGGCATCGATGAGTTGAGAAGAAAGATGGATCAGTTTCTTAGGAGTAAAACCACTAAAAGCTGCTAGCTCCCAGATTCAAGCTCTCAGCACTCCCAGCTTCGGACTGCTACTATTCCTGCTCCTAGCTTCCAGTTCCCGATAGCCCCAGTTGTGGCACCCAAACCCTAGTCCGACTGTACTCCCAGTTCTAGCTTCTAGCGCTTCCTGCTCCGAGAGTGCCAACCTAAACAAACTTCAGCCAGAACACCGATCTAAGCAACACCAAAGCTCCTGTCTCTTTTAGGAAGAGGTGATACATGCTCCCTTGTCTAGGAAACAACAAGATCCGTCCGAGATTGCCTTCTGTGTGCTCGGATGCGCGCGGAGATCCTGGGCTTAGACCGCAAAGCTTTGGTGGATACAGGCTGTAGCATTGGCAAACACAAACAAATGATATTGAGTGCCGGGTCGAGGAGTGATAACGCATTCTCCAACACAACTAAGTATGTAACACCCGTTTCATCTAATCTCTTCATCGAAAACACTTGCCCTAAAGACAAGATACAGATTTTGTCGTGTAGCATTAGTCGAATCTCGGAAGTTCTTCGAGTTGTGGAAGGGACTCTGGATTCATAACCTAAATAAATCCTAGCCCGAAGATCAATGTCAACGCTAACTGTCTTGACAAGCTCATCTGAAACCCCTATAGCATTGGCACTGGGAGTATTACGATACCGACATCAATGATAAGATTGATAATCACAGTCGATGGATAATAAGCCGATTTCTCTCCGCAGTTTGCATATGTTATTTTTTCCCAACTGGATACTGATGGACGGCAAATTTCAAAGGCCGTGATGATAGTAGAATCACAGTACAATACAATTGCGGTGCTCAGAATTCGAGCAACGATCCTCAGTATATTATTGGGGATGATTTGGACGTAAAAGTCTAAGATCGAAATTTTAGCCAAGGTATGGATGGTTGACCAGGAGATTGTCGCAACAAAGTTTGTCTATTGAGATTAGTATTTGCGGCACTGTAGACTGGCATCGAGCCACAAACCTTCATAAAGACCAGTAGTATCTCCATTAAGCTCAAATTCGTTACATATTGGCCATACATTCCTTTGCTGGTGGCTAAGTGTGGTCAATGTGATGGTTCGAAGAGGTGGGCCCTTCCATACCTATCATGACGTTGATCCCGTACCCAAGGGTAAATAGCTTCATGAAAAATGCCGTTAGAGAGCTATTATGGCCAAGCTAAATGAGATATACACAAGGCATAACTACCTACCAATGCCAGCAAAATGCAATAATCGTTTCGAGATAAATTGGTATGATCGATTCGTCTCACCCAGAGACGCAATGATACAACGATTGCTGCGAATGTTGCTAATATGAGGATCATATAAAAAAGACCAATGGGTTTGGAACATTGAGGACTTATGATGGGGGCCATTGGTGCTGCCAGTAAGTTCACGCACAGTAACAGATAAAAGTTTAAGAGCAACCAAATCGCAGATGTTGAGAACAGACTCGGTGGAATAGATTGATTCTATTCTAAAAGCGATCTCTTCAAGGACCCTAGAGAAGGATGAGGCCAAGACTTTACACCTCCGTAGACGGTGTCGCAAATCCTGCCAAACCAGCCACTGCAAATCATTATAAAAGGATGCTCAAGGACCAATATGAGAATAGTATTTCATTGCAGTGCCGCCATGACCAAGTTTGAAAAAGCAAACTTAAAACAACAGGCTCCCGGCAGCACTTCTACACACTGGTTGATTGCAATGTTACTTTCGCGGGCTCCATCTTAGGATCCGTCTTGTCTACGACCACATTTTGACAATGGACACAGAAGTTCTGGTTGCCATATGAACATAGATGATGTGTAAGACATCGTTCGAAGGATGCGGCACTGAAAGCTAGCATCTCATTGCGACGGGGGACTATATTCGTTGTGGACTTTCAACATTGCATGTTCTCAATCCATGTTGTGCCACCAACAGTTGTTGGAACGTTGGTAATGAGCCATTTAGGTTCGCAGCTTGTGCACACCTCAGTCATCCATCAGAATATTACTGGACAAAATTCCGGACACTTTCTAAGGTGGATCGCCCGATAATTAGACCAATCGTGGCAGTTTTACCAACAGTCAGGACAATGTTATCAATAATCGACACATTCTTAAACAAGAACGCTGTGCGATTCTCGCTCCATTACAGCTTGGAATCTTACCTTAGGTCCTGACTTTCGCAACACTGCACCAACAATTCCGCTGTTGGTTAGGTGTCAATTTTCATGCCCTAGAATGCGGCCCAAAAGTGTCTGCTTGTTACTCTTAAAGGCCAGAAAACACAAATACGAACTGGTTCTTCGCACGCAAATTTATTCATCCTAAGAACGATCTTACTTACTTTCTTGTCCTTTCTTACCAATCTCCCAACTACTGCAATATGCCAATGCCAAAGCCAACTATCTTCATGGTCCCTAGTGCATGGCATAAGGCTAACATTTACTCTGCCGTCGCATCAAACCTGAAAATGCATGGATATCCAACGATTAATTTGCCGCTACCTTCTGTCGGTGCTACACCGCCCCATCGGAATTTTGACGGTGATGTTGCTGCCATCCGGAAAACACTTGAAGACCTTATTTCTGAAGGCAAAGAAGTTGTCCTTGTCGTTCATTCTTATACTGGTCTTCCAGGAGGTGATGCTCCTAAGGGTCTTGGAAGGAAGGAGCGCGAGGCAAGTGGACTTGAAGGAGGCGTCATTCGATATGCAGTTATCAGCGGTTTCACTATGCCAGAAGGGTTTCGTCCTGCAGCAGAGGGGGATTATTCTCAGATCCCAGACTGGATGAAGATGGATCTTGAGGTACGTATATTGTACAACCAATTGACTCAGCTTGAAGCGCGTCTAAAAGTCTCATCCAGAAAGGCATTGTCATTGTACTACCGGAAGACGCCAAGAGGATCTTCTACAACGATCTCTCCCCCAAAAAGGGAGACGAGTTGGCAGCCAACCTTCGTCCCCAGAGCCTTGGAGTGTACTCCAGCACTGCAGCCTACGCAGCTTGGAAAGATATTCCATCCACCTATCTTATGGGTGAAATTGATCAGAGTACTTTCGTCCCAGAATTTGCAGAAATAATGATCAGAGGGGCTCAGCAAGCAGAACCTACAGCTTTTGACGTCGTCGAACGTTGCAAAGAAGGAGGTCATTGTCTCATGATCAGCTTCCCCGAGTGGACAGCGGACGCTCTTCGACGAGCGGCAGGAGAAAGCTTCTAGATACAAGCATCAATGCGTCTCCCAAAAACGGATGCAAGCTTACCGTATCCACGAGAGGAGGCACTATGATGATGCCGTGTCAATCTGGGAGATAACCATACTCTCAGGAATTCAAGGAGAATTCAGCCCATGAATGCAGTTGCATGTAGTGAAGCTGCGTGCCTGATGAACCCATATGATTGTTGCACGACAATTTCACTGTATGTTGACAGTGTGTCTACAGTATTCTGGGATTTTGGATAGGAAGATAGGTACTCGTTTCCGTTTAGGCTACGAAATGGGTGCCCCGTTACAGTCAATGAGTACTGTAGTAAATCTTCTCCTTAACCCACCCAATGGGTATCCATTAGTCATCATAACCCACTATAAGTACCACCATGAGTACCCCAACCCGGTGGGTAGGTTCACAGTCTTAGCCGCGGTGCATCTTTCTGGGACCCAACGTTGAGCACTTATGGAATCATTGTGTGCCAAGTTTTGGAGGTTCCCAAATTTTCCCACTTCCTCTCAATTATAACCGTCTCTAAAGGCCACCCAGATACCACAGTAAAACTTACGCAAAATGGCCAATGTTCGCACTCCACCCAATATGGAGATCAGTGTGTGATTGATGCGGTAAGCTGCAGCTACGCCCCATGCCTAAGCCTGGAGACCGCAGAAATACGACTTCAGTAACATGCCACCAACCGTTGGTTTTTTTAGAAGGTGGTTTTTGCTGAAGGCAGTTTTCCACAGTTAAACCAACAGTTTTGCAACCGCTCATCAAGAAAAGTTTTCGTAGCACAATTTCTTTTCGATCAACTAACTCTCTTGCACTTGCATGCATCACGCCAATTGTAAGAGGTGATGGTGTAGCTCTGGGTACAAGGGTACGTTGTTTATGAAGTCTG
Source organism: Clarireedia sp. CPB17 (assembly GCA_002242865.1). Taxonomy (NCBI): domain Eukaryota; kingdom Fungi; phylum Ascomycota; class Leotiomycetes; order Helotiales; family Rutstroemiaceae; genus Clarireedia; species Clarireedia sp. CPB17. Next base: position 17,626 of record LLKJ01000739.1, read on the forward strand.
AAATCGCTGATAGGTTCCTGATGAACGTACCCATAGGCTGTGGCAGGCAGGCATCGGCGAAGAAACCGGCTACGCCTTTGCCGAAGCAGGTGAATCGAGCGTTGTCTTTACTGACTTCAATATCTACGGAGCCAAAGCGAACGCAGAGAAATGTAAGAAATTCATAACTCGCCCTCCAATACCGAGCCTTAGCAGTCGAGGTAGACATCACCGAGCTTGGCAACGGTTGATTGCACAATCGGAAAGTTTGTTCGGATTGCTCACTTTGTGAGCAGGGCCGGAGTGAGCACACCAAGAGCCATCTTCGTGTTAAAACTTTATGCCACTTCAGGGTACTTGTAGGATCACTCACCAACGCTTACACCTTTAAGGCCGGAGCCTCATCCCTTGCTCGCACATCTGATATCAATAGCGACAACTTCGACGAAACATTGGCTGGCTGTTCATGCTCGTGAAACAATGTTAAGTCTCCGAGCTGTGACGAAAACTACGACCACACAAGAACGGAGGAAGGTCAAGGAGCTTCATTGCAAGGAGCGTTCATTAGGTCGTGGAAGCATTGTGACCTATCGCTCCGGGCTGTGATATGGTGCGAGTCTAGAAATCATGGCTTATGCCGCGTCGAAGCACGCCATGATGGAACTGACCAAACTGATCGGTGAAATCTTGTGTTGGGCTTCTAGAGCTAGTTTACTAGCTTCCTGTAGTTACTTCGGTAGCTTATCATCCTAAGGCCAGATTGAATCTATGATGAGCCCCATTCTAGTGCTCCGTTATCGTCACGCCATATGCAATACCTAATCTAGCACTTTCCATCGTGAAGCAAGATATCAGTCACAAAATTCTAGTGACCATTACACTTTCCGAAGAAGCTTCTGCCTAGTACTAGTTCCCGAAAACAATATCACCCATCAAATTCAAGATGAAACACAACCTGCAAGGCCAGTTGCATTGTAAGTAGCATTTCGACGACTCCTCTCGATGATAGTCAGAATGCTCATCACAACAACAAGCGGATCCAACACGCTTGGACCAATAAACCTCAACTTTCCTGCAACTCTTTGGGGGTTTTGTACCTTTGAATGCTTTCCACCACAGTACAATGCAAGCATCTGCCTATGAAAGAGTTAGCATACAGATACAAAATTGATTTATATAAACCTTGAGATATCGAGGCTATGACATGAGCTATTATAAGTTCCTTAGGTCCAGGTTGTTCTGGAGGAGGCTGGAATCGAAGAAGAAATGTTTCTAACCCAGTGCTAACACGAACAAGTTTAAGCCCTCTATTGTCTTGTGTAATATTTTCTCCTGGAATATTCTCTGTCGCGAACGCTTTCACTTCAGAGTCGCCGCTGTGCCTCCACTTGAACTTCTCTTGTGCGAGTATTCCATCAGGATTCAAAATCTTATGTTGAAACATATGTACATCCTTCATAACTATGCTCTTCTTAGATAACTCGATATTCGTCTCGGAGGAGGCATTGGCTGTGGCATCATAAGTGGAGGTTTCATTACTGGTGGAGGTAGGATCATGCCAGATGGTGATATCTGAGGTCGCGTTGAAGCGGAAACTGGCTGTTCCAATGATAGGGTAGGTGTTATCAGGACCGAAATGTAATCTTATTTGAGGGATGGGGCTCTTGTTGGTCCAGCGGTCATCCATGTGAACAGAGACACAGAAGAGTGTCAGAGGTTGCGATTCATTAGCTTTATACGGAGGATCTAGGATAAGTGAGATGTAGTCTTCGCGATATATGAAGATATCCTTGGGAAAGATAGAGTACACGACTGGAGGAACTGCATTCTCAGGAAAGGTATAAGTGGTCGAGTCTTGGTAGGAAGGCAGCGATGGTTCGTTGTTGCCTATAACCTCAGTCAATACTCGCTCTCCTTGGGTTTCGTTTGCTCTGCTCATGCTGGTGGTAATCCTAGGAAAGAGATTTCTTTGAAGCAAAACCAAACCAATTTTTCTTGGAGGATTGATTGAACAATTATGGTTGGATCGTCACGGGAAACCGCACCGACATACCGGCTACTAACTGAGATATTGTAATGATCACTGGTTACCTAACATCTACTTCATCTCACGTAATCAGATGCCTTGACGAATTTCATGTATACCCCGCTTCCTGGTGTTTCTTTAGTTTGGAATTCTACTCCAAGTATATCTCTCCAGGTAGTTCATCTTCTCCCGTCGTTGCACCTACATACTGCAATGGTAAACTTATAGAGACCGTAGTTATACCTCTTCTTTCATTACTTCTTCTGAAGCGTTTTATGGCGTCGTATAGTCGCTGGATTGAAATATTCCTGCGTCTTGGATTTTTCGTGAATACCGGCTCTTCAAAGCTCTTGAGCCAAGAAGTATACGAAAACATAGCCACTCTTCTGCGAATAGGATGATAAATCCGAGTAGCTATAAGAGGTCCCATACTACGAAGAACGGCAATCACCACAGGAGATGGCCGTCCGAGTCGGACTTCCAGCGCGTTCAGAGCCGCTAGTTGGAGCAAGCCTGTGCCGAATATTAGCACGATGAGAGAGGAAAGGTATATGATCATTGCTGTCGCAACGGCCTGGGGTGGATGCTGCGTGAACATTGGCCGCTGATGTAGAGCGGCTTGGTGCTGATTCGTCCCTGTACGAACGACATGTTAGGATTAAATAAGTTACTATGAAGGTATGGACGTACCACAGTTCAGTACCAGCTTTTGCGCTGGAGGTACTGCTAACACGCGAAAGTAAATGATGGAATCTACAGGCTGCCTGGATTTGCGATACCACTGCTCCAACGTCCGCGCAACTAGAGGAGCCTTATACCGCAAGGATACCCGCATCCGGTCTTGATTATCGACAAGAAACCGCGCGCCTCTTCCAGCAAACCCTCTACGTCTCCTTGTTCCATATGCAAGATCGATCAATAGACATGTTTCAAGTGACAGATCATCTGATTGTATGAAGTCCTCATGCATTATGGATGTCGATGAAGTTTGCATCTCAATGACGTATTCATTGTTTCCACTGCGATTATTCCCCTCGGTCAGAAAACACACACGAAACACGGTCGTCTCTCCAGGGATAGATTGTCCAGGTGCTGATTTGAGGACCAGCAACTGCTCCAGGCTTGCGTCTTTCGGGCGTTGTATAGCGTACTGCAACGGCTGAGCTGGTGCCTTGCTTATTATCTTCTGCATGATTCCACCGAGAACCAAGTTATCACCACCAAGCACATCTTGTGGAATCCATGCAAGCTCCGGACAGCCGTCAATGATCATTCTGGGACCAGTGTTGTATAGCAGCGACAAAGGAAGCTCGTTACAGCTCTGAATTACAGTCATCAGCCTCTTCCCCTTTGGTATGCACCTTAGGGAATAAATGTTGAAGTCAAGAAGATTTGCAAGAATAAGAATACCATCTTCTGACTTTGTAGTTGATCTGCTGATTGGGGAGTTCCAAGTCCACACGAATTGGGGGACGCGCAGCCTTTTTGTTAACCTCTTGGCCTTTAAAATAAGTGGCTCCGTCCACACATATTTCTTAGAGTCACGGAGTGCTTTCCTCAAGATTTTGACTGGGGACTGACGAGTCTGCACCAACACTCTTTCCAACGGAGATAGCAGAGGTATAACCTTTGGTAGGAGATGATTGCTTGTAGTAGCCATGTCGTACGGCTTCCCCAGTTGGAAGACGCAGCCCTGAGATAAGCAGCCTTCTTCCAATGTCCAGCCTCGCTCCATCCATTTGGAGCCAAGAACTAGGGCTGTAAATTCGTCACCCCCAATTTTTTTAGGGTCTATATTTTCCACTGCCTGTAGTCTACAATCAAGAACAAGAGTATTGAATGCGCCGGCGAAAATCGGAGTAATCTGCTTAATCGCGCGAAAGCGCATCTCCCTACTCTCGTCGGTCTAAAACCCATCAGGGCGCACGGGGATACACAAGGTATCCATCCAGAAAAAGATCCGATCGGGATGAAAGGAGATGTAAGGTCTCGCGCGAAATTGCTTAGAAATTTCCCACTGGGTTGCGCTCCGCACCGGATCACTCTCGTCGTAAAACGGACTAGCCTCTGGAATATACGTCTGGTGTATGAGTTCACGAAGTCTCTTAAGCTGGCAGCCGGGCAACGCGTTGCTGCTTGGGTTGCCTAGACCGTCCGACCATACATGTGAGATAGCTGTATACGTTGTTTGTGGCGTACATCGATCTATGCGAGGTTCCAGGGGTCCCTCCTTATTGACTGAAACCACAGGAATTCCCCCTGCTTGAATTATATTGGCAACAACATCATACGAGAAACCTTCGAAGCTACAGGGCTCATCACAATCATGTCTAAAGGGGTAGGTGAAGTCTGGTCCAGCGTTGAGATCATGAGCAGTACACCTCCACATCAGAATGCAAGATTGATGATTCTCAACCGTGGCAAGAGGTCTCTTAACAGCAGCAATGTTGTTGACGGTAAGATAATCGTAGTTTTGGCATAGCTGCCGGGCTCGAAAAGGACACCACCCGTTATTTTCTAGGAGCAGGATAAGTCGTGCTGTAGCGCGCCCTCCCTCATTATCTCCTGGTGGGAGAGGGACTATAGCGCGTCGCTCATCTTATAAATGTTTTAGCTCCCCTTTTCCAGCCCGTAGATCGGCTAAATAATGCTCTCGGATTTCTAAAGGGTCTTGAGTGAGGTACATGGTTCCTTTCCCCTTCAACCTAGCGATGGCTGTATACATCCATGGTGGCCACAGACCGAATGAAACTGAGAATGTGTCCTCTAACACTGCAGCCAGAAGGCTGACGAGTAGCTTGATCGAGAGGGCGACAGAATCAAAATCGATATCCTCCTGTTGTCCTAGAAGCTCTGCAGCCTCTTCGAATATATCGCTCTTGGATAACGTGAAACATATTAGGTCCTCCATCTTCTGCCGAGCTTGCTGTTTCTTCGCAAAGGACAGCTGCCAAAGCCTCCCCTTCCAACAACGGAAATGATTGTAAGCAGTTATCTGGTGGAGACTCACGAAACCTTCCTGAGTGATGAAGTCAGAGTGATTCACCGGAAAGCCCAGGAATTCAGCTAGATGTTCAAAGAAAAGCCAAGACTGCATGAAGGACGCCAGCGAGTTGATAGTTTTAAACCGCCTAGTTAAGTCGGTGGACTCCTCAATTTGAACCACACCATGATAGCCAGGATATTCGTAAAAGGAGCCATGGGGTTGGTACGTAGCAGCGGAAAGGTAAGGGATCTTGAGATGACCGGAGATAGACGCCGATGATGGCACAGAAGCAACACCCTCCATATCTCAATGATTATACGGACTCAACGGGATTCTATAGAAAGTTTGCAATGAAGAATAGAGCCCTGATCAATTAATACCCTATCAGTTAAACGCCATAGCATAGGGAAGTGAAATTCGAGAGTTATCTGCTCACTCGATGGGCGGAGGTAGCCTGATTATATTCAGCTGCATTTAGTTTCAGCCAAGGTGGTAAGGAACATTGTCTGCGAATGATATCGATAGAGTGGTGGCAGTGCTGACTTTGCGTAACCTAAGCCTTCTTACGGGCCAGAATATCAACCTATGGCTTGAAAAAGGGCTGGTTTTCGTGAAAATGATATATCGAAAGTATGAGCCAGATTATTCCAGGCTAGCTGCTATCCACATACATTGCGCCACAATGCGGGTTAAACCATCCATGCTTGCATATTGGAGCATCACTGGTCCCGAAAATTACGTCGCGGTATACCTGAGAAAACGAAGATGGTTGGATGTAAACCCGTTTCAACACCTAAAGGGGATCCTGCGAAATAGCAACTTTTGACTTTTAACTCCAATACGAACGCTTGTGTATCCACATGACTCTGTTGCAATTCCGGAAGCACTTCGTGTTTCTCTGAGTTCCCTTGAGAATCTCTTGCGGGAGCACACTTATCTATGGCCTGACGAGGTAGACCCATACACTGCACGCGGCAGCTAAGAAGCCACAAGCTCTGTAGTAAGGTGAACAGCATAATCTGAACATCTCTAAATTATGGGGCGTTAAATCAGGGTCACCGCTAAAGTTAAGCTTAATTCCTTCACGTCTTTCGTGCATAATTCCTTCGGACTGGTGGATAAATGTTTTGTTAATCTCACCAAAAGCGAGTACCATGCCCTCGTTCGAAAGTGGAGCTAGGCGAGACCCAGAGGTGGAACTTGGAGAACAGACGCGTGGAGCCATCTTGAGATCTAATCTAATCCATAGTCTCTCCGTCGGGTCCCTTAACACTCAAATTACGATTAGTTCCTGGGAGTTTACACTTACTAGAAGCTGGATACGACGGATGGTCATACATTCGAGTACAAAGAGAAGTGGTAGTTACAAATTAATTGTAATTAAATGTAGCAGGATGCTTCCGCTCTGGCTATTATTTGTGGTGCAGAACAAATCGCGTGCTGCCTTGCTAAGGAGGAGTCCGAAAACAAAAGCACTTGGAAGGTGCACCATCCTGGAATCAATTCGACTACGGAGGCTTGAGCTTTTCACAGTCACGTGCTGAGTGCGGTCACACTGTAGGAGCGGAAGCCCCAGTAGAATGAACACTAGAATGAACACACTAAGCCCCTTTCTACCACGTCCTGCCCAAAAATCATTCTGAAACCTGCTTTTCTTCTACATTTGTTGGTCAATCTCCTCCAATCAATCAAACCGCTCAGACTTCTTCCCCCTGATATTGACCCACGGTAATCCTATTCCAAGTTCTGGTGTTATCTGAACTAGTATAGTTGGCAAGCCGCCGCAATTTTATTCTGCAAAATGACATCGACAGCTAAAAACAGGGTTCGACCCCCTGCGGAGTCAGATAAGTGTACCAATGTTTCTTCATATCAACAAGCGCAATCTCTAAGGGACTCAAAGAAGGGACTACTTTCTCCACGTTTTCCTGGGTGCGTTTTTTGACTTTCAATCTAGAAGTTGACGATCCCATTACTAGTCTATGGATTGAAAGTCGAATACTCCCAGCACAGATTACCGCAATGGCTAGAGTAAGCCCATCACAACCATCTTCGCCGTCTCCAACAACTGAAAATCCGGTGGTAGCCGTTGGTAGAAAGTTAAGAGCGGATCTGAGGAAACATCAACAACCTACTATTCGAATCTATCGCGATTCTTCATCAAATGACAAGCTCGCGGCTTCACCTCGGGGAACTGCTCAGCAAATACACACAGGACAACACGAAGGTGCTGCTACTCAACCAGCGGCCCATTCGCTCCCATCGAACAACAACTCCTTTTCCAATCGCATTCGATCACTGTTTGGTTCCAACGAGGTTCCCATTAATGATAGGCCCCACAGCCATGAGTATGATCATGATATGGTTGACTTGCTAGATGTTGTTGGCATGTATGACTAAAGGCAACCTTAAAGTAACGACTCTAACTTCTCACAGACCCAGAAGTCTCTACAATCTCCACTCTTACCAATGTTCAAAATTCCCTATTCGTCCCCTCAATGGGCAGATTTGTCAATCGTCAGCCTACATATAGACTTTCGGATCGTCCTAATGAGGCACGAACGCTTGACAAGCTGAAGATAAAACTGAGGAATCTACGAAGCACAGACAAAGAAGTCGACAAAGGGATATCTCTGCCGAAGCTGGAGTATGCTGTGTTACCTGACGGGGAAACTTTGGCTGGTTGGACAACTCAGGAAACGGAGGAGTTGGACGATCGCGTCAGGCATGAGCTTCACTCTCGGCGAGCCAAGATTAGGCGTGCATTGAAAGGCTTCAGCCAGTATGTTCGCCGGCGTAAGTAAACCTCTATTTCTGGTAGTATTATTGCTGACGGATTTCATACAGCTCTTGGACTGTTCATAACGGTTTATGCTACTCTGATCACTCTATTTGGCGCAGCTTGGGTGCTTTTCCTAATCGGCTGGATTTCTATTGGCTCAAAAAAAGCTTACGTTGTCAATGTCGTCGATAATGTACTCGTCGCTCTCTTCGCAATCATTGGTGATGGCTTAGCCCCCTTTCGGGCAGTGGACACGTATCACATGGCTTATATTGTCCATTACCACCGCAAGACTTGGAAACAGCGCGAAAAGCTTGGGCTTCCAGAGTTATGGGATCACAACGATTTACCAGACCAACGGAAAGAACATATTCCGCCGCCCCCTGAAGTCGATCTCGAAAGTTTGGTCGCTCGGCGAATGCCCCGTGGTCTCGCACGTTTAGTTACACCTCGAATACCAAAGAGATATGCTGATAGGATGATGGCTCGCAACAAGCCGGATATTGCTCCAAACCACGATTATACCGTATTATCGGAAGAAGAGCAAAACAAACTCGAATTTCATGAGCGCAAGTTCTCCAAAAGCCACACGTTCTACAAACCCCACGAGACTGAGACGCACTATGCATTTCCTCAGAAGCTTCTTTTCGCTGTTGTCATTCTGTTGGATTTGCACTCTTGCCTCCAAATCTCACTTGGTGCATGTACATGGGGCATTTCATATAAAAAGCGACCATTTGCTCTTACAACTGTTATCCTTTGCTTTAGTATCACATGCAATATCATGGGTGGTGTACTTATTTCAATGGGCGATAAGCGAACACGCAAGCACGATGTTATAGAGCGGATGATGAAGCAGGAACTCACTGGGGAGGTGATAGAAGAGATTAATACTCGAAGGCTTAAAGAAGCAGAAGAAAGAGGATTGGTTGATCCGATCGTAAGGAAGAGAATGGAAGAGGAGAAGGAAGAGGCTGAAAATGAGGAGATCAAGAAGTCCTGGAAAAGTGTGCCTTCGTTGCCGAAAACGTTACTAGGAAAGGGGGAAGATCACAGACAACCGAGCTTACCACAGGAAGCAAGGACAAGAGGGGAAGCGGGGCAAAAAGTCCTTGCAGGTTTTAGGAAAGCAGATCTGGATAGAAGCTAGGTGTCGGGGTTGGGGTCCGATGATACGTGATATTATCTGCAAAGAATCGTTTTTAAAAACTAACTTAATAAGTATAATACATGATGTAACGGCGTATGGTTTTGAGGAGCATGGTGGGGGGCGGGGGGG
>LLKJ01000071.1:0-54267 GCA_002242865.1 Clarireedia sp. CPB17
TGTCTTTAAGATATTATTGTCGGCCTGTTTTTTTCTACTACGAAGAGGCAGGACACATCAAGTATTTGATGTGCTAATACAAGAACTTCAGTCGCAATCTCAGATTCCTAGACCTCCCGGATGCCGGATGAAAGATCTGCCATTGTACCCGTGTCAGCTTGACGCGAGTAGGACCCATTGTATGCCAAATTTATATCCCTCCATGTGAAACTTCCCATAATTGCAGAGATAACTCGAGTAGGTGGGCTCCAAGGTGGGCTCCATGGTCGTCATCATCGAACAGGACATTTTTTGAACGTGCAAGCAAGTCCACTGACCACGTAGAACTTGTAGCTTCAAGCAAGCACACGTTTGTGCGAGATGGGATCATAAATATCACGTATGTCGAAAAGGGAACTTAGGTGAAACGGTGCGAAGCAACTACTCTTACAAGTACTAGAAAATGGCCCCAAATGCAGACTCAAATAACAGAGAAAAAACATCACCAACTGCATTTGTAGTTACACTTTCCGCAATCGCAGATGCGTACTTGTATTTTTTCGGTACTGGGCGGCTTCTAGACTCGTATTCTTCCTCCGCATATTCCCCTTGACGCCTGCGGTTTCGTCGATTCGACGTGCTTTTATGATCCTGGGCATCACTATTCTCAGAGTCGTCGTACTCGACACGGAAGTTATCATGTCGGTGTCTTCTTCTCTTGTGTTCGTGACGCACATCCCTTGTGTATGATTTACGCTCTTGGTCGTACTCAAATCTGCGCTCGGGGTTTGTAAAATGATCCGCGTAAACTTTGTATGGTTTGGAATCGAAATCGAAGGGAGTCGAGCGCGGAGAGAAGGGATAGTCCTGCTCGGCACTTAGAGACGGCCACGAATAATCGGGAATGGGTCTGTCGAAAAGGATGTGAGAAATGTCGGCGCAATTCATATGATCCTCCCAAACCTCTATCCAGTCGCTACCGTACGTCAGGGTAACTCCTGCTTCCAATGCTCGTGGCTCTACTCCCTTGCAAATTCTCTTAAATGGTTCAATGTCAGCTCCAAATATCTTCCCTTTGTATGTCACATTTCCACCGATGGGTAATTGTCTGGGGTTGCTTGGTGTCGGCCATGGCGAAGTTGCGCGGGATGTATGGTAGATACATAGCTCATAGTTATCTGTCGCAGTGCCGTGTCCTGGTAACAACACTACACCAGCCTGACTAATACCTGTATCTGCAAGAAGCATATGAAATGCCCAGACTTCGTAAATGAAAGCTGCGGAAGAGAGTGTCATCGAAGGGTATTTGCGTGATAGTGGAGGAGATGCGAAAAGCTGTAGAGAAAAATAGTCGAAGCTTTCAAATTGGTGAGAAGAAACAGGAAATTGTATTGACTCAGATGGGATGAAAGCGACCTTTCTTGTTCGTTTTGAATGATGTAGATAGACTGACCTCGCGGTGAAATCGTGGTATGACGCGCCCATATGATTGAAGCCGGATTGTCATGTTGGATGGGCGGCCAAAGTTCAACCGGGTGTCCTCATCTTAGCCATCAAACAACTCAGTCGACGAGCACTCTCGAGAAATGCAATGGCTAAGCGCTCAGATGTGTCCCCGCCACAGTATTCGGCCGGCGGATTACTACAGCCTCTGAGAGGCACGGTGAGACTTCGTGTTGTTGGTTGACACTACCGGCAAATCCATTTTCGAGCTTAACACTGGCGGTGTTTGTTCTGGGTTCCTTGCGCTGCACCCGGCCCGGCTTAGTCGTAGCATACCAAAAGAATCACCAAAATATAATAAGAAGTTATATTATCTACTTTCTACAACTTCTTATATAGTTATAATAAAATTCTCCAAAAAATTTTACAAATTTTTTTTCCAGCTACTTATTAGCTGGGAGCTTCCAGATCTTAAATATCTCAAAATTTGGAATTTTCCCGATATAAAAGTGCAGTTTTGGTGTGCTACGACTAAACTGGGCCGGGTGCGCTGCAAACCTTAAGGATCTCAGGCTGATAGAATTGGTGGTGCTTAGTAATCACAACCCCGGCTCCAACTTGTACCTGAACTCTCCTCCTTCGGTTGCCGAGTTCCATCACCACTTTTGTCTACCTCCGATACCTAGTATATAGTAAGTGAGTGTCGAATATGCGTCGGCGATCTAGAGATTTTGTCGCTCTTACAACACCGTGTTGGTTTACGCTTCGTCTTGCTGCTCACTAAAATAATCAGTCAGTTCGTAACCCCTCTATACCTTCTGCCCCCTGTACCTTCTGTGGGAGTCACCACCCCCTCCGCATCAATTTGAAGGATGAGCTCATGTACTAACATACTCGGAGTGGTCAAAGTTGCAGTCGCTAGTAGAACAGGAGGAGTTAGCCTCGCCATCGTTGATGCGCTGAAGGAGCAAACAGGACATGAGTTCATCCTGCTAAGTCGAGCGGTACTTACTTCATAATTTGTTGATTCATACGACCTAATAACGCATTGAATAGGATAACTCGGAGTTCGCAGCGAAGCACAATGTCAATGTCGTTGAAATTGACTACGCCGACGTTGAAGCGACTGCATCATTACTTGATCGGCATAGTGTGCATACGGTCATTTCTGCAATTTGCATTGTTACGAAAGAGCACAGTGATGCCCAGGTGAATCTAGTGCGTGCTGCAGCTGCATCTAGCAGTGTCAAGCGATTTGTGCCCAGCGAGTATGGGAGTAATTACGAAGAGAAGTAAGCATTTTTTCAATATGCCACACTACGATTCTTCCCTCACGAGTCACTCGAGAGAATCTATTTTCCCATAGTTCTTTATTCTTGCTTGCTTGCTTGCTAGCCAGCCAGCTTAATCTCAAGATGCCACACGGAGTCTAATAACCACAGACACTGCTTAATTCGCCCAAGTACAGCTCTCAAAGCCATCGCCATCACCGAGCTTCAGAAGACAAGTCTTGAGTTTACTTCATTCGTCAACGGCCTCTTTCTGGATTATTTAGACATGCCCAATGTGCCTTCTCGCCTCGCTGCTGCGATTAAACTGTTTGATATTCCGACCAAGGTCGCGGTGATGATGGGTACAGGCAAAGTCCCCATTGTGATGACCCACACAAGAGATGTGGGTCGCTTTGTTGTTGCCAGTCTGTCTTTAGAGAAATGGGAAAAGAAGAGCTATATTGTGGGTGACAGAAAGTCCTGGTATGAGTGCGTCGAGTTAGCAGAGAAATACGCCGGTGAGTGCTGCCTACCCTAGAGTTCTACTGGACGCACAGAAGCGTCAAGACAATATGTTCTCTTTTCAGAAGTGATATTACATACTAATACTATCTAGGGGAGCCTTTTAAAATCACAGATGACCCTTCATCTATCCTCGGGGGACCGATCACCGCGCAGCCAGCACACCGGCCAGCATACTCCTCATCAATAAAAGAGCATGGAGATTGGTTAGAAGCAGGAACGTTCACTTTCGACGGGAAGGCTCCTAACTCCGTTTTCCTCAATTAATTGTTTCCGGAAATATTACCACTGACAGTGGCGGACATAATGATAGCACTTTGTAAATAAAGTCGGATATACCAAAGCGAATATTCCTAGGTGTGGACTAACTGGATTTATGGGTTTTAAATATGCTACGCGGAAACACTCTATAGCTGGGTTCATAGTTCGAAAGGTGATTCAAAGTAGTGTACAGTTTGTGATTGATGCGTTCACGTGGCACCGTCTGCAGTATGCTTGATTGTACTCCTCTCCAGCCAATCTTACGGGCCAAGGATGAGATATAGCGGTAGTAGACTCCTATATTTCATACGAATTCGTGGTCAACTCTTTCCAGTATGGTCCAATTGTCCAATTGTCCACTGATTTGGTCTTTTTCGTATCCCATTTCTCATTTGTCCGAAGAATGCCGTTCTGCTCGCTGCAGGGAAGATTTACATATCCATTAAAAAAGACACTGTACACCGCCTATTTGCATTAAGATGAGTTGTTGAACGAAGTGTTATGTCGATAGACAGGTAAATCATAGTAGGAGCTGGTGCTGCAGGTATCATTCAAGGCTGCACATTTCTCCGCGAAAAGACACTCCCGCTAGAAGAATTTCAGATCTTGGATCGTCAGACAGCTTATGGTGGCGTTTGGTGGAGAAACATATATCCAGGTGCTGCCTGTGATATTCCCAGTGAAGAATACTGTATCAGCTGGGCTTTAAATCCTTGTGAGTACCATAACTTGCTTTTTGATACGTTTATGTGCTTGAATTGCTTGTTAACAAATTCTGTGGGGAGACTGGAGCAGAACCTACGCGCCACAACCGGAGATTCAAAAGTACTTTGAGGGCGTAGCGTTAAAATACCAGCTAGATAAGTCTACCACTTTCAATACCGAGGTTGTAAGGGCTGTATGGGATGATTCGCGGCTGCTATGGTTTCTTGAAACTGTGGACCTTCTCACCAAAACTAAAAGAATATGGAGCTCCCACATCATACGTAAACACCGCGTCCAGGAATTTTTCGATAGAGAGTCTGACTATTGAACCAGCTCATTAGTGCTGCCGGCGCTTTTACCGTCCCCAAAAAAGCCGATATCCCTGGTCTTGATGATTTCCAAGGTGAGAGTTGGCACAGTGGAGAATGGCCGAAAAATGCCGATCTAACAGGCAAGACGGTCGCTGTCATTGGAACTGGTCCTTCAGCTGCCCAATTTATCCCAAATATCTATCCAGATCTTAAGTCTCTGATTGTCTACCAAAGAAGTCCAGGACATGTGTTGCCAAGAAATGAAAAAGTTGTAGGATGGTTTACAAAGTGGATGTTTGCACATATCCCGTTCTTACAAAGTAGCCTTCGATGGTTGAATCTACAGATGAACACAATACTGCGTAAGCATATATTTGTTGCTGACTCGTTCCTTCAGCGAAAAGTTCTTGGAATATGTAAAGAACATTTACACAAGCAGGTCAAAGATGAGTCTTTACGGAAGAAGTTGGAGTCGAAAGATGTCTTTGGATGCAAGAGGCCTTTAATGCTTGATAATTATTTCCCAGTTTTCACCAAAGAAAATGTGGAGCTTGTGACAGATTCGGTTACAAGACTGATGCAAAATTCTGTGGTTTCTCGGAATGCTGAAACAGGTAAAAAGGAGGAACGGCAGGTTGACGTGTTGATTTGGGGCACGGGTGAGTACTTCAGACTCTGATGGCGATACCAAGCCTACCTGAAAAGAGGCATATCCATATACTGACAAGACTTTCATAGGATACAACCCAGTTGATTTCGGATTGCCCGTGCCCACACGAGGAAGGTCAGGTCAACTTCTATGTGATAAATACCAACCAGAGTTGATGTCTTTATATGGTAAGTCCTTCTTCTACCACCGTAACAATCAGCTTTAACATAGTATTTTCTAGGCGTGGCAGTGGATGATTTCCCTAACTACTTCAATTTCCTGGGCCCCAACAGTTCCTCTTTCGAGACTAGCTTAATCGAGCTATTCGAGTTGCAAGCACACTATATTTGTCTGGCGACGAACTTCCTCTTGGAGAAGAATAAGGGTAGTTTTCGTTACGCGGTAATGCCGAAGGAAGAACGCGTTACCGAGTGGACTTTGTATTTGCGGCCGGGACAGAAACTGTTGCCGCCGGCTCAGCCGGAGTGTAAGAGCTATTACAAGGTGTGTATTCTGATGTTGAAGTATGAGGATGTTGCTGATTTGAAATTTGATAGTCCAAAATAGGGCATGTCTACCGTTTTCCATACCCTTATTGGCAATACAAAGCGTTGATTGCTAAGGTTGACTGGAAGCGAGATTGGGTTCTTCTTCAATCAAGGATTGGGTCTGGAAAAGTCAAGGTTTTGGAGTTTTGAGAGAAGATAGAAGCAAATAAGGCGGTTGATGTATAGTATATCTAGTCTTCTCAAACATACTCTTCGTAAGGGCAGTGATAGATAGTGAACTTTGGTTCTTTTCTGACTATTAGATACTCGTTATTCCAATAGCAACTTAATATAAAGTAGTATTGGAGCAAGTTGATATAAGTGTTTGAGAAAAGGATCTACCCCGCTTTGTGGCTTTAGTACAACAAAATGTATAAATGCTCCAGCAGATAAGCTTTGGAACCGGTTAGGCAGATCTTGACAAATGCTCTACTATACTTCGTCGGGTAATTCAAGATACCGTAAAGTAGAAGCAGGTAGATATCCTTAAGGAAACAAGGATGACCCTCCATAGTAGACGAAGGAGTATAAAGGGACTTATCATAAACTAAAGCAAGCTGGGACGTTTAACATAGATACAAAAATAGCTCTTCACTCCTTTAAACTACAGTTGGAAAAGCAGAAACAATCTTAAATAACTCCGATAATACCGTAGATAAGGCTGAAGCGCTCCGAGTTGCTTATTTAGACCACTTCTCTGACGATTATGATCTCCCACTTGACTTGCTGGGAACTGGAACTAATTTGAGATCACTTCTCTAAAATTAGGGCATATCCTTGGGTGAAAGTAGAGAGGTACCTCTATCGGCGTATCAAGCACATCCCCAAAAGTTGATCAGGTATTCGTGCGGCTTCTCAAGGTATGCTGGCCAGGTATAGGTCGCTTAGTAGCTCGTCTTCTTCCTCTTTGCTTGCGTATTGGACAATTTCCAAGTAGTTGAAAGATGGCAGAGGTGGTTATAACTTATAATTCCTAAGATGAGAAAAAGGTCAGGTCATCGCCTCGTTCATTGCAACTGATAGCTCTCGTTTCTTGCCTTTCAGAAGAACTAGAGTCTAGAGCGCATTCATGTAAACTATATCGCTTGGACCGCACTTCAACGCCGCATACTTGGCCCGCAGCATTACGGAGCTCTTCCCAAAAGATCGGCAATCGATCTTGCTGCGGCTTTTGCTCACGAGATTGAGAGGGCTGTAGAGCAGAGTAAACAGGCTATTTTGGTTACATTGGACGCATAAGGTGCTTTTTATGCTTCGGTTAAATGACACCTGCTAGATTGCATGATTGAGCAAGGCTGGCCAGTAGCTTTACTTCTATTGACCAACTTCGTCCTCAGCAGACGAACGGTGTGTGTACGTCTCGAAGAACTGCACCGCACCGAATTGAAATTATTCTGGTGCTACGATTGAGAAGTCAACCCATAGCAGGAAACGCAGCACGGCATGTTAGGAGCTTAGCAAAGACAATCGTAGGCCTACTTGCCGCTACGCTTTGCAAAGACCTGCGTACTCCCATCACTGGTATTTGGGATCAACATCTGGTGTGGAGTAGGACAAAGCCTAATAAATTAGCTAGGAAGGATCCAGTAACAACTTACCAAACAAATGTTGTATATTCATAATTCGAAATCAATGTATCTACAAATAAACCTCTCTATTCATACCTGAACGTATATGAATATGTGAATAGGGCGAAGGATCTTGAGTTATAAGTGGCCCTGTGAGTCTCTTTCTCCTCAGTGTGTACCTAGCGAATTCGCTGTGATGGTGAGATATACTACGTACTTCGTCACTTTGGGCGGGTGAAGTAGAGATGTTCCACCCAAGATTCTCCATGAATTCCGTCATGAGGACTCGCCGATATGTCATTCATTTCCAAATCACTTCCACTGAACCTCTCTTAGAGTGGTTGGAATAAAGCTCTAAAAACTTTTCTATCAAGTTTGGCAGCTCCATACTGTACTAGCCGTGTTCCGGGCATTGATCCTCGGGTTCAACTGGGACGGCCCCTCCACCGGGATAACAATAACCAGTTTGCATAATAATAGTGGTTTTCTTCTCAGAGGTCCGCTGTGCTAACAGTATAAATACTTCCTCCAAGACCGGGTTGATATTGTCGACCCAGCCATATTTGAAATCATCCGTGGTAGTGCCAAAGTAGGGATGCCTAGGGTATATTTCTTCCTTCGTAAATCCCAAAGGATCCCGGAGCCGCTTCCCACGATGATTTTGCCATACTTGATCGGGTTGTTTCCCACATACCTCCAAAACTGCAAGGGAATTTCGGTTGTCGTTACCGATGGTTTTCAGCCAACGGACGATAGGATCCCGGTTATGATCCCCCTCGAAAGCGAATGTGTTCTTATTGTAGAAAACTATGGCGGCTTCGTGGCTCACCGCATTGCTAGAAAACAAAAGGTTGATATTGAGAGTGGAAAGACTAGCTGATGTCTCCTCGTGGCTAACGGTTCTCCAGATTAAACGTGAAGCAGGTTCGCTCCACAAAATCCGTTGTGCTCTCTTGTATAATCGCAGATATTCGCATTCCAGGTTGCCTTTCCAGACAATGATATATGATGTTGACACAAGCGCGTAATGGTAGATTTGGTCGCGAATCTCTCTCGGAAAAGAGAAGAACGTGAGAGGAGGGAAATTGCGAGGTGGGCGAGAGTGATAAAAATCGGGGGAATTATATCGAACTAATGCTTTGCAGATATATTGCTCCATGATATTGTGCTCCATGATATTGAAGTTGAAAATAAATTGAAATGGTTTTATAAGGCTGTATCAATATACATTAAAGAAATCAAAGAGAGATATTTCAATTTATTGAAGAAATGAAGAAATTGTAGCGATTCGACACAAATCAAGATCTGAGGCCGCTACAGCCGGGATGGTTGTTATAAACCTTATAGGTTGTAGGCTGGCCAATCAGGAGATCCGCAAACTAGTGGTAAGATTTATACGTGAATAGAACGTGATTGGGTCTATGTATTGAAGTCTTTAAGACCTTTGGATTCTCCTTCTTCTCTAGTTGTTAATTCCTAGGATTTAACTTTAAATGCTACTTATACTCTTCACCGCAGGGAAACAAAATCCAGTCAATTCAGGACAACTTACTCTGGCAAATTGTGATTCCTAAATAAGATGCTAAGTCTCATTCGTGTGCCGCTTCACCATTTGTATCGGTCTCCTCCATAGTATTGCTCAACACCTTCCCCTCAATCCCCAAACTCGCCAGGGCCCCAAGCACTGTCGTCACCAAAACACATAGAAAAACTGCCCATAAAGCTCTCATGTAACAATCCCTCACCAGCTCTCTCATCGGTCCCGGTAATGTCCAAATGACCTCGAAATTCTCCCTTAATATGCGTATAATACTATCAGCGTCATCTTTTCCCGCCAACTGTTTTACAAGATTCTTTCTCAGCATATTTTGGAACACAGTTATTGCGAGTGTAACACCTAGAGTTGATCCTGCGGAACGAAAGACAAAGGCGGCCGATACGGCGAGTGCTTGGTCCTCTCTCTTGACGGATGAGACGAGAGAATTTATATAGACGTTGAGGATCCCACCAAACCCCGCGCCGGCACATACAAGCGCAAGGAAGTAATACCAGGATTCTGAGTGGAGAGATAAGTTGAGAAAGAGCACAGCACCAGCAATATTGAGAAGGTGAAGCACCCTATTCAGAATCAAATATTTCCCCGTTACCCGGAGAAAAATGCCTGTGACGAGTGCAGATACTCCGTCTGAGATGGAAGTTGGTGTGAATCGCAAACCCGCTTGTGTCGTTGAGTAACCAAGAAGCTGGAAGTAAACGGGTAGAAAGTATGCGATAGTAAAAGCGGAAACATGCATGAAAAAGTATGTCATTCCGACGGAGAGAATTGTTCTTTCCCGAACAAGATGCAGAGGAATGATGGGTTCTGGGGCCCACTTTGGATTGCTTTCCACCAAGATGAAGAAACCGAGACATAGCGCCGAGAGAGGTAATGTAACCAGAACCAATGGGTGAGCCCAAGGAAGGAGGTTTCCGCCAATGTTGAGTCCGACTAACATGAAAGCTAGGAAGCCGACCAGTGATGCTGCACCCATGGAATCAATTCTTCGCCAAGATGGAATGGGGCATGGTTTACGAGGGATGTAAACGAACATGTATACGCCCACAACGCCAGTAAAAATGATTGGAATCTGAACCAGAAAGGCCATTCTCCAGCCCCCGACATCGTTGATCCAACCACCAAACAAACTACCTAGAGACATAAATACCCCATAGCAGAGGTTAATACACACACCTACAAGACCACGTTGCCGTTGAGTGAAGAGATCGGAATTTATCACTTCGCCCACGTCAGTTGCCGAGTACTTTCATTCGATGAGAAACAGGATATGAAACATTTGCAGCTTTGGAACTAGTAAAACAATCAATTGCTTTACTTACCTGTGGTACAAGCATAAATACCTCCAGCTCCAATACCAGCTACTGTTCGAGCAGCTATCAAAAAACTAAGTGATGAAGCTACACCGCAGCCTAGTGTACCTAGCAAAAATAGTACGTTCGTAGTCAGGAGTCCCGAACGGCGAGAATAAATCTCCGTTAAGCGCCCGACTAGCGGTTGTGCTGTTGCAACACTAATGAGGTACTATGAAAGATTAGATAATAAATAAGATTTCAATGAATCAAGAGTAGAACGCGGGGTGCCTACGGAAGAACCTAACCATGCCAACGACTTGAATGAGCCAAATGAGCCAGAAATCGGGACCACAAGAGTTGATACCATGGTTGAATCTGTACGAAGATTAGGAATTCTTTCTCATATGCTAATTTTTTGAGAGACGAATCCATACCAAGTGCGGCAAGCATTAGCGTTAACTGCAGAGGTCAGTCATGTCACATATCGAAGTACAGAAACTTACTCAAGCGCTGGCAAATATCAATACTAGTTTCCGTGTAGATAGTTCATATTGCGTCAGAGTTGGACGGGGTGCTTGAGGAGGAAGTAATGCGTCTGTCTCTGATGCATTAATATCTGCAACTGCAGTGCCATCATCCTCATTATCTAAAGTATATCTACTTGCCGAGTCGTCCAGCATCGTGATTCAATATGCTCATATGCTATATCGTAAAACAGAAAATATTGATCGTTCAAAAAGCGAACAACTTGAGCTGTAAAAGCACGGATTACAACTGTATAGAAGTACGCACAGAACAAAAGAGAATGTGCCTTGGAAAAAGCGGTCAAAGTACTTTTGTAGCTGGTTGAATCCCACCCTACGAAGTGGATATATACATTCTATACATATGTACAAGGAGGGTCATTCTCTGACAATCTTTGCTAGAAGCCCAATCTGTTACTCGTTAGGTATCCACTGGATTTCCAAGAACCCGGTTCAAATTTTTGACGGTTCTCAGCGGGTAATACACTATAAGTAGTGCTTATAGGCTTCAATGGATTTAACAATAGGTGCAACTGATATTCTTATTCAACTGTTCTTATAAGCTATCTACAGTGGGAAGGACTAGCTATATTTATAGGCCTTTCAGGCCTATTGCCTTAGGTCTCTCAGGTCTGTTTGCCACAGGCGTCGTAGGCCTGACCCACAGGCTTCGTAAGCCTGAAGTCATAGGTTTTGTAAGCATAATCCATCACTACGACGTTCGGTTTAAGGTGGTGGGCACCTGCCCCACCTACCTCACTTCAACACAAATCATCATTGAGGGATTGGTCTCCACTTAAAGGATTGAATCACAGAAAGGTTACAATTTAAGATATGAATTCGTAACTTGATCTCAATTAAGTACCTGTTGAAATTCGAAAATGCTGCACTAGTTCCCGGCCTAGTCTTGCGATCTGGACGTTTTTCCAGGAAATGTTGAAAAATGGCCGCCTCCTTGTATGAAGAATTGCTTATGGATTTTTGATGGAATTGATGAAGTGACTTATCTACGCGTGAGGCCAACAGTGATCATGGCAATGAAGCATTATCAGACTATTATTCTGCTCCAAGACCCTATGCCACAAATCGGCCTGTGTTTCTCAAGCCGAAGAGCCGGCGTACCGCGTATGCTTCCAGACGACCATCTTGCTCTCTCGCCTCCTTCTATGTAGGGCTTTTGTAGTAGTAGTACTGTAGTATATCTGAACCTCCGATGGAAACGTCCACAGATGACTATGGCGCCGATCGAATGTAGCTGGTTTAAACTACCATAAAAGTCTTGACCCAGTCTACGTAGCTACCACACAGTTTCGGTTCTCCCGTCAATTCGTGCTATCGGAGGTCTTCAAAGACTTGAATTCCACCTTCTCGTTTATCAAGTCGCCATTCTCGCCAGCAGCCCATCATCAACAAGCTCACTCACATCCAACAATCTCCTCTTCAGGTAATTCAGATGTTTATCTGGCATACTCTCTACCAGTGTCGTCATCGCCAACGGCCAGCAAAGAATCCTCGCAGTCGAAGCCTCAACGGACTGTTTTTGGTCTGGCGGAGACCTTCTAATCATAAATGAACTCCCTCCTGCTGTCGGGTATATATCAACCGTCTTGAGTACATGCGGAATGCTTGCGCAGAAATCAGATGCTAACTTTTCGATTTTTGACCGAGCGGAGTCTTCCATTGGTTGGAGATCAGCTTCGGTCTTTTTTGCAGACGATATAATCTTGGCTGTGATATCGATCACATGTAAACGAAACGCACGGTAACGGCTCCACAGTCCCACATGTCCTATCGTAGGATAAATATGAACAGATTCCTTGAAGATGTCGTCGTTAATTTCATTTGGGACAACTCCGTCATCCTCGACTCGAAAACCCTTCCAATAATCCTCCATAGGTACATCACGAGCCCAGGCTACAAAAGAGTCATCCAATCTTTGAGCCATGGCGAGAGTACCATGCAACTTTAACATCTCTGCAACCTGACTTAATTTCGGTATGGCAGTTAAGTCATGTTGTAAGTCAGCTGCACGATGGCGAAGATCGGCAGTTTCAACCATCAGTCGATCGAGTTTTAAAGAGAGTCCGGTTTCGCCATATTGATCACCATCTCGAAGCCAAAGTGGTACTCGCATACTGCGCATGATCAAAGAACGTATGAGGTGGTTGCGTACCACCCGGTCTACGTTAGCACTGAACTTATCAGACTGGTGATGACTGCGCTGCCGTCGCAAATTTAAAACAGCCATGGCCCCATCATGATGCGCGAAAGTTTTCGCGGCCATGATCTTGATATCACGTTCAGACATCTGAGGCTTCCGAAAGACAGAATTTTCATAATGACTTAAGATGATGGTGGCCAAGAGTGTCTCGTTACGTATTGCTTGGAGTGGATCTTTGAGGGCTTGATTAATCATCGTGAGAGCCTTGCAGTACTTTGCACCTCCAGCGACTAAGGCCGACTGAACCTTTCTCGCTCGTCCAAATGATGAGTGTGAGATAGCTAATATGGAGAGAGTAAGAATTGGGTTGTGATAATCCGAGAGCGGTAAAGAGGGCTCTTGTCTCATTAATGCAGCCGTGGCGAAGCTCATGATAGACTCAAGGTCAGCGCTTGAATCATCAAGATTAGTTCTAGGAGCCACGCCATGGCTCCGTAAGTAGTAAGTTAATGCTTGGTCTTCCAAGGGAACTGTGAGAACTGTGAAAACTGGTAGTTGTAGTGTTGGCAGTCTCAAGCCTTGTTGGCACTGATGCGTCGTGCCTGTAGCTCGGGTCATAGGTAAGAGAGAGGGGGTTCGTGGTTCATTTGCGGAAGTTGCGAGAGTTTGGGAGACGATTCTTCGATCCGATGTCGTCGTCGTCACATTGGGTCCCCGAGGTCTTTTTCGTGCACCATCTACATACTTGTTCTCGTTTAGAAAAATCAAGCCATCGGCGTTCTCAAATCCTTCACACGTGAATTTCGCATTCTTGCATCTGTTGCAGATTGGACGAGCTTCATCACACTATATTTCAATCCAACGACACTGTCAGCCACAGCAGAGAACGCGTCTGAATATCAACACCGCAACCTATTCTCGGACGTATAGCGTACCTTAACCCTACGACTCTTACAGGTACGACATCCTCTACTTGGGAAAGGCATGTTACTTAAAATATGAGAGTCTAGTTGATCAATGTTGAGCGGAGTACCTGTCTCCGTAAGTCGTATCGTATTAATTTGGCAAATTGGAAGATATCGCTCATGTTTTTCGGCGTGGCATGTTTGGCACTTGCCATAGCGTAAGTTTCATCGGCGTTAGCGGAGATAAGATACTGTACTCTTAACCCCGGCATGTTTTCTATGAGGGAGTTAGGTAAGTAAATTTCATGTAATGATTGAGATAAGTGTAAATATTGAGATAGGTGACTAAGAATAAAGAAACTGAAGCCCAGCTGTTGCTGCAAATTCGATGGACTATCACAAAACTTCATCTTCATTCTCCTACCCAGTCACCAACCAAAACTCACCACACCCCCCATTATTGACAAGCCTTCCTATTCGTGTCTGTTCACTGGCTTTGGAATATATGGCTCCTCCAGATACTTGACCTCTTCCTCAGTCAGCCTGATGTCTTTCAATGCACAAGCATCATCGAGTCTTTCAATGCTGGTACTGCCCAATCCAATAATGGGAATACATCCTTTCCTCTTGACCCATGCAGCTGCCACCTGGCTCATCTTGCATCCTTTCTTCTCAGCAACTTCCTGAATTCTGTTGATAATCGTAGCATCTGCGTCCGTCACCCCACGATTAACCATCTTCGCAAGATTAGACCGAGCACTTTCAATATCCAAAGGCTTTGCAAGAAGGCTGTTTCCCAGGACTCCATAGGGAATCAAAGCCACACCAGTCTCCTTGCAAAACTTGATCATCTCTCTTTCTTCTTCACGATAGATAAGATTGTAAAAATTCTGCATGCTGACGAATTTGGTCCACCCGTTCTTCTCGGCGAGGAATTGCATGCGGGCAAATTGATACGTCCACATGGAGCTAGCCCCGATGTAGTTGACCTTCCCAGACTGCACAAGATCATGAAGGGCTTTCATGGTTTCTTCGGGAGAAACAGAAGGGTCATACCGGTGGATTTGAAGTAGATCGATATAGTCAGTGCCAAGGCGTTTGAGGGAAACATCAACAGCTCGAAAAATTGCGCCACGGGATAGACCTGAGTATATCAGCATGAGTTCTTAACCATCCCTTGATAAGTAAAAAATGACCGACCTCCTTGATTAACATAATCCTTTGTCTGAGCCATCGTATCCTCAAACAGCCAATTGATGAAGCCTTGCTCCTCCGGAACGGTACCGAATATTTTGGTGAGAATAGTGACCTTGTGTCGTGGGATATCGAGCTTTTTCAGGGCGGCTCCCACAATCTCCTCGCTCGCACCACTAGAATAAACATTTGCTGTATCCCATGTTGTTAGTCCTATTTTCCTGTTAGTGGTTTCTTTTGGAAATTAAGCTGACTGGTGTACCTCTCTCCCAAGCCGCTTTGAGAACTTGCAAACTTTCTTCTTCTTCCATCACCAAGGCGTTCCATTTTTTAGACCCCATGGCCATAACACCAAGAATTGGAGAAGAAACACGAAGGCCACTAGAGCCAAGTTGAACATATTCGACTTTGGTGCTATTGATACTTGCTTGCAGAGAAGCTGGAGTAGGCGGCTTTTGGAAGATAGACATGGCTTGGGATTTCAAGTTATGGTTAACAGTTTTTGTGTGAAAGAAAAGATAGAATTGTATCGATGATTCATTTAGGACGATGAAGATAGAAGCAATATAAATAGAAATGAAGGACCTCCATATTGTTGGGAAGTTTGCTAGAACGACTGTTAGAACGGACGAACGGACTTAAGATCTCGTCGTCTTCATCATCATGACGAAAGGAACTGTTGATGATATTTACAGCTCGAAGGTATTTCCTAGAGAGGATAAATCAGGACAAACGGATGAATCAGCCCGATAAATGAATCAGCAAACATACCAGAGCTTTCCCACTACACTGGGGGCCAAGGATATTCTACGTGGTTGCGCCTTAAAATCCGCTAACCGAATATGTCGATACTCGCGACGACAGTCGCTGGAACGTAGGCTCCGCCCCCAGGTCCACTCTTTTACTGGCTGCAAATACTGCACTTGATCAGCCGTCTAGACGACCAACCCATTGCGCTCAATCCCGCAATGGTATTGCATAAACAATGAAGGAACTATATCATTCTCTCATATAGGGGATAATGGAAAGCAGAAAATATGAAAAGTAGATGAATGAGCTTGAAGAATTGCACCCTTCAACCTGTGACTCGATCTGCGCCGCTTACTGCCCATTTCTGCATTACTCGTATGACGAATAAAAAAAACAAAAGAGCAGGGAGAAAACAAGCAAACCCAGACTGTAAAGTTTTGTCGCCCGTTTCTAACATTTCTAATTCCATGATTGCAGAGGAGGCACGGTGATACATTGTCTCGGCGTCTCCATCTCTGCGCAGACCGGAATCAGACAGGTGCCCCTTCTTGAACGAGGCACACATATTGCCTCAACTCTCCAATATTATCATAACCTGCTAGAAGCCGTCTCTTTCCTCCTATTTTCCTGGGCCTTCCTTAACAATGCATATAGGGTCTGCAACCGTGGCATCTCAAGACCATGACTCCGCGCTATCCTGATCGGATTTCCCAAAATAACCTCCAGCTCCAGCGTCTTCCCCTGCTCCCAGTCCAATAACATACTTGGTTTGCTTCCACTGGTATTCCTCTGCGTACTGTTCAATAATTGTTCCGAAGTTGCAAAGTCCTCTGGTAAAGGCGTGCCGAGTACTTTCGGGGCAGTTGTCAACACTTCATCCATCACACCTTTCAAATGGATGTACAGTTCCGGATCGAGTGACATTTCGTTGTTCGTCGTACCAGAGGACAGTACAGCAGACGGATTCATACTCGCGTTGATAGCGATTTTGTGCCATCGAACAATTTGAAGTTTCGCATGCGAGTAATCCTGGGCATCTTTGATCCCTCCCTGCTGAAGTAATTGAACGAATGTCGTATTTCGGTGCCAGGCCGTCTTTTGCACGTCGTTCAATTCAGTCGTGTCGATCACTCCAGGTAAATATGGCCCTATGCTGATTCGAGTCCATCGATTGTGTTTGATGAATCCTGGAGATGTCTGTTCTGCGCTGACGACAGTGACAGCACTCAGAATAGTGGAGGAGAATCTTTTAAAGTATGGTTCCTCGACGCCGAGTCCATTTTGTATCAAAACAATTGATGAACGGTCTTTATCAACCAGCTTTTCAAGGATTTCCGAGTCGTCGCTGACATCTGGTAATGCTTTCGTGCTGACGACGATGTAGTCCCAAGTTTCTTTTGCATCTCTGGCATCCTGAGGGTTGGAGAAAGTCCGATGCGGAATGAATTTGTAGTCACCGTATTTTGGTGAGGTGACATGGAAACCATTTTCCACTACGGCTTTGTAATTTGAACGACAGATGACAGAGACTTGGACATCGGTGACTTGAGCCAGACGAGAGCCATAGAATGCGCCGACAGCACCTGCTCCGACGATGAGAACTTTGATGGTCATGATGGCTTTTGTAGATCCAAGGTCGCCGTCGTTTGTTGTTTTGTTTAGGAAGGGACGTCGGCATTTGCGCTCCAGAACACCGATTCTTCTTCACGACCCTTAAATGGTTATTCTCCACCGGCTAAGAAAACCACTTCTATAGAGTCGAGTCCGGGCCGCCTAGACATCTTGGAGCGAGAGACAAGTGATCAGATACGGCCCGTATTCAGCAAATGAGTACTGAGTAGTTGCATTATTCGATTCAAGTCATCGACATTATTCACTCACAAGCAATGAGTGCAAAATTACGACTGTCAGGAATGCAAACACGAGTCATTACTCGTAGAGAGTGGGTGGAAACATTACGTCCTTATTACTTGCGTCTGAAGTTCTATGGGCGAGTACAAGTGACGTTATTTTACATTGATAATTAACACCCGTTATTCTAATCTACCCCTCTATCCGCCTGCATCCACTAGATCAACCCTACAACAAGAACGCTGCAGCCACCATCAATCCACCGAGAATACCTCCAGTCTTCAATGATCCAGCACCATTAGCCGTGATTGGTGGAGAGGTACCAGTTGAAGAGCTATGTGGCACACCGGCGCCAGTCGATGATGGCTTCACAACAGCAGGGCTGGTGTAATTACTATATCCGCCGGATGAACCAGATGAACCAGATGAACCAGATGAACCACAAGCCACACCGGTACCAGAAGGAGCTGGTCCAGAAGCATATACGGTGACTGTCTTCTCAGGAGCACACATTGAACCAATGGTAGTGGGCTGAACGAACCAAACAATTGGACTAGTGAAGGTGACGGTGGAGACGACGTGCGATACAGCAGTGCTAGTGGCAGTGGCTGTTGCGGTGATGGTCGAGTTCTTTGTCGCATAGGCAGTAGTGGTGGCTACCGAGACGGAGGACGAGGTAGTTGGGTCCACACATGAACCAGTAAGGGAAAATGCTGAGCTCTGACCATAGATCACGTATGTGTTTGTTCCGTTGATGAAGTTCATTTGCCAGCCATAATCGGAGGAGAGATCGCAAGGGATGTGGACATCGACTGAGCCGGCGGCTTGAGGCACATGTTGGGCGAGGGAGACAACTCTTGGGGGCCAGTCCTGGAAGTTGACGAGGTAGATGGAAAAGTCAGACGCGTCGGTGTCAACTGATGACCAAGTAACACTGGTTGATTTACCCTTTGCAACGGTGGCATTGGCGGTAGGAGTGAGGACAGTGTAAGCCGAAGTAGCGGCGATGAGGGAGGAGATGGAGAGGAGGTTGAGGAAATGCATTATGAATTATGGGTATTTGGTAAAGACCGAAATTAGGCAAAGCCTGGATAATGAGTGTGATGAGGTATTGATCTTATTGAACTGTGGAGGAGATCTGAAGAGAACCTTAAGGGAAGAGAATGAAGGAAATCACTTAGCTTTTGAATGATTTCCTCCCAGCGCAACACAAGGCAAGGCAAGGTACCATCTCGCAGTCAAGGCTTAAATTGATCAGATGCAAGCAAGTGGCACATGCGGGGAAATCAATTTCTTCTTACCCCTGAAGAACCCACCGTACCTGATCTTATCGTAAGGTTGCGCGCCAATGTCTAACTATTGCCAAGTGGAACGAAATTAAATTGTGTTGGTTCATGAGGCACAGGAATAATTGATGTCAATACCAGGGGGTAAATGAGCAAGCGGACCCGTGCTCAGTCGGCAAGGCGATGCTCAAACCGACGGTGTGCGAACTTTAGAATTCTCTTTGTGGCCCAGTGGATATCGAGGTAGAAGCGTTGAGTGTGGAAATCGGACTGCGGCATAGGAACAAGATCGTTAAAAGGCTGAGAAACAGTCTGCACGACAAATGCTGGGAAGTCAAACGGCAGCCTTGAAAGCACCTGCGTCTTCCCGACACCATATCCGTTCCGTCGTGTAGCATAATAACCGTAATTGACTTTCCAATAAAGCTGTCTTATAGGTCAAATCGGAGAAACCTTTCCTTCTTATTCTTCTGCTCGGTAAATTTCAGCCTGTCCACGCTTATCCCTTGCTGCTACGAAAGTAGTTCTCGGCCCATTTACCCGTTAAGTACCAACCTCAACTTCAATTTCTCATACAGAGTAGGGTATTAGATGCTTAAGCGGGGAGAAAACGCACGGATTGAGAGATTTCTTCCCCAAATCACTGAAAAGTGGATATATCTTGTTATGGCTACCATGGTTGAGTGGTTGAGGAGAAGATATCATAAGAAATTAAATGTAAGGTTATTCAGCAACGTTAGCATCAAGTGAAAGAGCTCACCGACTACCCTTTGCGACCCTTCGCGATTTGAGGTTTACGATGTGCATGGAGATGCAACTGTTGGCAATATTTGGTGGGATGGCGCCGGGCACTCTTACCTCTTCGATTAATGCGCAATTTACT
The DNA here is from genome assembly GCA_002242865.1 of Clarireedia sp. CPB17. NCBI lineage: Eukaryota > Fungi > Ascomycota > Leotiomycetes > Helotiales > Rutstroemiaceae > Clarireedia > Clarireedia sp. CPB17. The sequence goes on from LLKJ01000071.1 coordinate 19,662, forward strand.
GACAAGATCACAGCCTGTCTCGGCGAATCACTAGCTGCCTACTGGGTAAATGTAATTTATCCCGCCGGTTCTTGCTGACCAAATTGGGACTTCAACGCCCGACTCCTTGCATCCGGTCGTCAGCGCGCCTCGGAGATACAGCTCGTGCCGAATGAAAAAGGAAACTGGGAGACTCGCTTTCTACCCGAGCCCAACCGTTCATGCAGTTACCTGCAGCCATCGCACTCATCTGTTAGGTGCGGATACGCGCTGATATAAGTGTATGCATCGAATAGAGTCTAGCAGGGAGTGCAATTTCCATCCTTCTTTGAAACTTGTCGTCCTTATTCTCTATCCCGTGGTCTATCCCAATGGCACAATCATCATGTTCTTCATTGTCATTTACTGTGTCACACATCTTATGAGTTTGATTGCTCCACAGCTTTTCAATGACCCGATTCCGCCTTGATAATATCCGCCGCTCTCTCCGCCACCGCATACAATGTACTCGTCAAATGGCCACTGATCTGATACGGCCAGATACTGGCATCAACTACCCTCACATTACTCGTCCCATAGACCTTCAACTTGGGATCTACCACCCCGCCGAGTTCTCTTGACATCATTGCACATGTACCCACGGGATGAGAATTTGATGAAACTATTTCAGCAAGGTCCAGTAAGCAACTCATGCACACGAAATCAAAAGAATTATGAAATACCCAAACTCACAAGATCTCTTAACCCAGTCCTCCCACTCCCTTTCTGTAGCATTGCTTCCCAGCAACCCATAGCCAGGCGTCATCTCTGTCATGAAACTCCCCAAAGGCTGTGCAGCCCAAAACCTCCTCGCATACTTCGCAATCGCAACTTGCACCTTGAGATCCCAATCAACAATAAAGAAATTCGGATTAATACTCGGATAGTCTCCTGGGTCCGGAGAACCTATATGCACATTCCCTCTCGAGAATGGAAGCAGGACCCATAATGCGGTGGAGAGGATATTGCTTGGTCCAGCACCAACGGTGACGGTGTTGCCGAGGATAATTTCAACATTTGGAACTTCTGTGCGGGTGATAAGATCTTGTTGGATGGTTAGGAGGTGTATGAGAGAGGAGATAGAAAGACTGTTGTTGAGGGCGAAGGAGAGTGTTATTGCAATCTCGGTAAGGTTAAGCTGCGGTGCGCTAGGGAGCACGGAAGAGAGGGGTGCGTAGGTCACGAAGGGGGTGGTGCCGTTGTAGGTTTCGTTGCCTTGGTAGAGGAGAACATTGTTCGGTTGGTCTTGCAGATTTTCTCCTACGCCAGGGAGATGAACTTGGATGTCTATATCGTAGTTGGATATTATGCTGTGATCAATGATTAGAATTTTATATTTGCAAGCTAGTAAGTAGGAGGTACTTACTTCTTGTTTCCAACCCCCGAATGTTCCAAGATAGTCGGCGATCTCAGCGTCCCCGCAGAAACAATCACCTCCCTTTTAGCCTCGATAACTTCCAGATCACCATTCTCTAAAAGCACCTCTACTCCCCTCGCCGTCACCTCCTCACCCCCATCGCAATTCGCCCAGACAATCCTTCTAGCATTCGTTCTCAAAAATACTTTTAGATTTTTTCTCTTTTCCACTGGATAATAGTATGCCCTGGCCGCGTCTTCCCTGACATTTTTCTCTCTGTCCAAAGTCGACTGTGCGACTATATACCCGTCCATAAACCCGCCATTGATATCCCTATTGGGCTTAACACCCAGCGCTTTCCATGAAGCTGCAACCTCCGCCTGAAGTGATCCATTGATCAAATCGTATGCATAACCTACATTCAGCGGGCCATTCTCACCATGGAACTTGGGGTCAAATGATGCGCCTGCAGAAATTTGTGCTGGAGTTGGGTAGGTGAAGTTTTCGCTTTTTTTGTAGTATGGGAAGAGATTCTTCCAATTCCAGCCTGTGTTTCCAACCTTTTCCCAGGAATCTATTTGGGCTGCTGGAGCACGAGTATATGTCATTCCTACTGGAGTCAATTCCGTCCTGGTTCTGGGGGATGTGATACAGACCATTCAAAGTACTCGTACCACCAAGAGCTTTGCCCGAAGGATACGAAATTTTCTGGCCACCAGCATAGGATTGGTTCGTAGATTGATACTGCCAATCAATCGGTGTATTGAGAGCCAATGTGAAGCCATCTACTCGGGTGACGTTGGAATTATTTCGAACAGATGCGCCTGCTTCGATTATGGCAACGGTGACGTTGAGCTCCGACAAACGATTTGCAATCACGAGGCCACTTGTTCCACCGCCGATGATGACAAAGTCAAATGTTTCTGAAAGAACTTGTGAAGCTGTGACAAGAAGGCTCAAAATGATGCAAGGAGGAGACCACATCTTTTCGGTAAGATGCTTGAATACGCACAGAAAACAGAAAAAACGGTACAAAGTACAACAGTGATTTGACAACTCCTAATGGCTTTATACGGCATTGAAGAGACAGCACTGGATAGATGCTCATATCGTGGTCGGACCGAAAAGAAGATGAGAAGGATTTGACAATCCCAGGTCTATGCAGTTACCCCGCAGTCAACCTTGCGCAGATGGGAGAAGCTCACCAAAGAATGACGTCCCAGAAACAAGGATTGAGTCGATCCCCCATGTAAGATACCTTGAAATGAAATCCTATCGCTTGGCTCGAATGCTGCACACTATCGCATTGCCAAAATATCGTTTTCGAATTACAAGAAAAGCTGCCAGACCCTGGTATTATATGCAAGCCGAATAGTGACTGGAAACCAACATCCAAACTCCAAGATACTTTCAGTAGAAGCTCCACGACTTAGGAACTCAACGGATCTTCACAAACGTAACGTGTCCATATTTATCTTCCACAGGTCTCTCATTTGGACCCACCAAGTATCTGCCAAAAGGGCGCTTTGTATCTACACCTCCTTCCTCCGCCTATACCTTCTCTATCTCCTCACGATGCTTGCTCTTTGGCTTCTGGTCTCGGATGCGCATTTTTTCAAAGAAGACGTATGAAGCGTAGTAGACAGAACTTGTATTCCCGGCGGTCGGGCCCTTTTTGGAAAGGAAGTCACTCAGAGCTTTGGGTGCGGCTCTCTTTTCATCCGGGTACGTCTTTGCGATTTCTCGGCAGAACCCAGCCTGAGTGACGCCAGGATGGGTAAGGTGGGCATTGATCTTCTTGCGAATCTCATCGCATGTGTCGTAAATAGGGACTGATGCATCTTCTTCGCCGTCAAGGTGGATGTCGGAAACGTCGTACTGTTTATTTTCCTCCTCCTTGCTAACCTTCTTCTTCTTCGGTGGCCTGATGCCTTGAAGCCTAATATCCATCAGCCAATATTCCCCTGGGAAGAGGATCCAGTGGCATCACTCACTCTCTCTTTTTAAAGAATGCGAATGCATTAGGATAAACGTCGCTCATGCTTCCCTTGTCGCGACCGTTCTGACCCATAAATGAGGTATAACTTCTGCTACTTGTACCAATTGCGCGTTGGAATTCCGATACCTTCATTTCGCCCGATTCGAGGAAGCTACGGATCTTTCGACGAACTTGATCACAGTTCAAATCGACCATGTGAAGACGTTCATCATCCGAGTCAATTTCTGGAGGGGCTGATTTTGGCCATCATCGATCTCGGAGGCTTTGCGCTTGGGGGCTGCCTTCTTCAGCAGCGCACGAGGTTAGTGTATGATTTTATCCAAGTAGGACTTTGGTGATAAATTTACCTTCGCCGTCTCCGGCGCCTTTCCCTCAAGTGATGCCGCGTTACTATCAGCAACTGCCAATGGCTTTCTACCTTTTGCAGAGCTCATGATTGGGGGGTTTGTTACAGATCGATCACTTGTCTGATGTATGCGAGGCAGGTTTGAGAAATGGAATTGGTAAGTTGATGTCTCTGTTGATGTTTATGCTATCAAAAGACGAAACCTAGGACAGTCGAAGAACGCGGTAGAACAAACGCGTATGATGTCAACAGCAAACTACTTGAATTGGGGCCTGAATTGCTGCCTGGACCTGTAACCATACTTGCTGAGGCCTCGGTCGGACTTTTTCATAACGTTAACCTCCTGGACATCACAACTCAACAACCAACGGCTTGCAAAGGGCACAGGAAGTAAGAGGAAATGAGAGTGGTGAGTGGTGAGTGGTGACTCATGTCGCGACATATGTCATAAGATTTCAGTATCCAGACTCCAGAGAACCGACACCCAGGTAGAGCGCAGAGGGCGGAGGAGAGCAATACATCCACGCTGAGATACGAAAGAGCTTCAATCACCAAACAGCATTCTTAATTCACCACCAAACCACAACCACATCACAGGAAATGTAATGTTCTCCTGGGTTTCACTGATCGGCCACTTTTTTTCAGAAGTACTGGGTCACAATTCCACAACCGCTTTCGATTGCTCCCTTGGGAGTGCTCCAGGAGGAGATTCAGAGAAAGACGCAACATGGAGGTATGCAATCCGCAATTGTATCCATCTACGACTTTGTCATCAAGCCATCACTGAGAACTTCATTCCGTCTCGACAGAGGACATAATCCTTGTCCTCTACCACCGATTAGCAGAAGCTGGGCCGAGCCCCTTAAGCGTCACCCTTCGGGTCAATATGCGAGTCAACATGGATAGGATCCGACTAAGTACAACTATCGGACCTCCCCCCTATCACTGATGGCTCCTCTAGAGTGAAGATGTGATTGAAGTGTCCCCACGATACGAAGTAGGATAAGGTGGTAAGTCGCTCTGGTAGTAATATCGTAGGGGATCACCCAGACGAAACCGATCCCTTTGAAAAGAGTATATCCCACCGTGTCTTTACTCAGCAGGATTGGCAATACACGGCATTGACATACATAACTCGAGCAAATGACATCAGGTTAATCCAGCCACACAGTTTTACAGTGACAGGACGCGGTTCACATTTCTCTCCTCGAACAGCACCACCATGGCGGCATCGACATATGAACTTCGACTTTCCTCGCGTGAAAATCCCCCGCTGCTTTCACGATACGAGTCAACGAATGAGGTTACCAATCAAGACTAAGACTTCATCGCTATGAGAGCCAATAACCGCGACGACCCTAGCTAGGTAAATTTTGATGAAGTAGTAAAGGAGACGAGAGTCTGCAGCAGCGCACAACTCCTCAAAGAGTCAAGACTCCGCCGTCGCCTAAGGTTGGACTACGGTATTGCATATTGCATGCGATCGACGGTCATCGAATGAAAGCCGTCGACCAGATATCCAATCGGGTTCGCTGAAGCATTTTGTTTTCTGGCGTCACCATACTTGGTATGCGCAGCATCGTTTTTGCCATTACGGGTCGTGCCAGTACCAGTACGGTGCCCTCCGCCTTAAATCTCCACTTTCTCACGGCCCTTATTTCCTTCTTCTATCCATCAACGTTGTGTAAAGCGCCACTTCACCGACGAAACACCAGCGAGTGCTGCATAATGTATGTGCCATATACAACACGTCAATTCATTACGTTATACCCACGTTATACCTCAATACCCCAATACCCAAAACAGTTCGAGCATAGATCGTCAAGGTAAGCACATCTCATCGTTTTATGCATGTGAGCCAGAAGCTCCCGGGTTATACCAGTCAACGACTACTTTCTTCTATATAGCTATGTCTCGAAGATACTTCTCGTTACGCCAGCCTCAAAATCTCCTCCCCGCCACACATATCGTCGCCAACGGAAGACACCTCAGCTTCCCCTCAGCAGCGCGGCCCTTTCATATGCTTCCCCGCACGCAATCACAAATTTTGCTTGAAATTTTCAGTTGAAATATGCACGACATACGCAGTAGCTCAATTATACACCTGCGTGGACGCTCTTAGCGTTGGACTAGTTGCCCAACTTACTCGTGCGCATCAACTTTTGAAATCATTCAGAGGCCTAGCCAAGGCTGTCTTGGTTGTCAAATCTGGTTTCTATGTAACTTCTATGCAACTTCTATGCAAGTTCCGTGGTGTGGCAAGAAGGCCAAAACTCGGCATCAGCCCTCACATGATATATCACTTCCCATCTATGAGTTCGTGAGGCTAGACCTGGGAGTACTTAATCAATATCTCATTGTTGTCAAGTTACACAACTGTTGGATCAGCTTCCGTTGCCCCTCGTCAACTAAATTAGTCACATCACTTCCTCTGTTTAACATCGCACATACGCGGGGTTTGCTTGGAGCTTCACAACATTACCGTCGAAACCTTCATTGAATGCATGAACCATCTCGATGCATGATTTATGATCAATACTTCAGTATGCATAGTTTGCTTGGTGTGGTTAGCCTGATCAGCGTGCAATGTTGTAATTAGAAAGGAGGTCGTGATGCTCATCGTACATGCACATGCGTATCGATAGCTGGCTTTATACCAGTTCGATCTTTCTGGAGAGCGGAAGTTGCACTCAAATCGTGAGATGCGGAGCTTCGGCCTCCAGTGGTTGCATTGACATCATAACAATTTGGGAAGATCCTCGATCAGTATTTGAATCTCCCGTCTATTGCTAGAGCAGAAAGATCTATATATACCCGCTCTACCGTCTGAGGATCAAGCAAGTCCTAACCATCAGCCCAAGTCAAGAAAACAATCTACATTGCGACATACAACAACCAAGCTAGCTCAAACCAAAATCTCAAAATGTCTCTTGTTTCTTCAGACTTCGCTGTTGCAACTGCGGGCAATGCCTTGCATCTCTTCTATCAAAATGGCACGAAGATTTATGAAGTACGCTCTCCAAATGGCGGCAGTGCTTGGACCGCCCAAGATGAAGTCATCGCAGAAGATGGGAACCCCAATAACGGATCTGCCATAACGGCATATTTTGTGGATAAAGACGCTGACTATGGTAGCCAACAAACGGTAGGTAGAGCGAGAATGACCTGAATCGCTCCATTTGCTGACGGTCGACTTGACTAGATTCATCTGCTGTACATTAATAACTCCAGCAACCTCGTGGAAAAGGTCAAACGCATGAGTGGTGATAAATCTAACTGGGAAGATATTCCGGTTGCCGATGCTGTCAAAAAAGGCCCAGAGATGAATTCCAGATTGACTGGTAGTGCATGGAATGGCTCGGGTTGGAATCCAACTGGGTCGCAATGGGGTTATTTTACATCGTGAGTTGACAACTAATGATAATATATGTGAAGGCAATTTTCCTAAGCTATGACAGCATCGAAGATGGCAAGCAAGCAATTAGTGAGATTCGACGCACGCCCAAGGGTGCCTGGTATACTGAGAAGATTCTTCCCCAAAACTGGGGCGATACTCTTCCAGGAACGGATCTGGCTTGTACAATCTCAAACGGACTTATCAAAGTCTTTTTCCAGGATCATGATTACAACATTGCTTTGTATGAACATCTAAGCAGCAGTGGTTGGCATAGTGAGTGATGGGAACATGAACCCTTGTTTTCTTCTTGCTAATCACCTTTTCAGATCGCGGGGTTTACATCGACGCATCCAAAGTCCAACCTACGACCCCCCTCGCTGCCACAAGAAGCGCAAACGGGAAAACGCACCTCTTCTATGCGGGAAGGAGTAATAAAATTGTCCATTCAATTGATGGCCAAGAGAGTCAGGATGTTATCAGCTTCTACCCTGGATCGAAGCTTGGTGCCACATCCGTGGGGGACAAACTCACTCTCTTCTACAAAAGCTTGAACCCTGTTGGCGATGTCGTTACGCATGAGAATGATGATGGTTCATGGAAGCCTGGTGTCACTGTTATCAAAGCTTGAGCACTACGGACAAATGTGCAGGGTATGGAGATGGCTGCGGTTTCCTTCCTATGTCTTTCGTGCTACTATTTCTGCGAACGAAAAAAGTAGACCTCCACTCATTTTTGAAGAGCAAGGACCACTTGCTTGGAATTCTTTTGAATAGTTTGGAAACAGATGGATTCGTTTATTCATTGACCTCGATATTCAATTGATTCTTGATCTTGAAAGCAGCTATTCATTCAGTACAAACAAGCAATTCGCAAGAAAAATGCGACATGAAATACTGGCTTGACTGGGTGCGATGCTACCCAGAGTAACAGTAATCCGAACGAGTTCATCATTTCATTATTAACTCCCAATTCTATCATCTCCATCAAACCCAAACCCAAATCCATAATTCTCTCACTTGAAGTGGGAGAATCATGGGCCACTTCTTTCCCCCCGTCCCCCTCCTTTCCTATACTAGTCCATATCATTTATTTTTAGCCCCGCTCCCCCTCGCATAGCAAGCACCACCAAATTCCAGTTCTATCCCATGCTCATCAAGCGAAGCTCGTGTCTTAAATCTTAACTCAAGTGCGACGGGCGAGCTCGGATACGGCTATTATAGGTATGAACCACGATAACTACCGCAACTTCCGAATGAACTGGGACTAGGGGGACCGGTCGAGCTTTGTAAACTGTTGGTTTCGCACTGATATTCGCTCCAACGTGGGCGGTTGGCTTCCTGGGTTTCGGTGATGAGTATGACATGCCACTTTTAGAAATAAGTACAATCTCGTGTGAGGAAGAATAAAACGTGATATCATATATGTAGAATTCTAAGCCAATTCACAACATCTTCACCGAAACAAAGAAAACTCGGAGATCTTGGCTAGGTGGAATTCGCCTGTTTAGGAAACGCGGACGTTAGGTAGGAATTTTAAGGAGCGGGTTACTGGAGAAGCGATGATCAGGTTCTGGGCAAGGCTGATAAATATCTAGAGGAGTTTGCGCGCTGTAGCGATATACGTATGTATTTTGGCAATGCCGACTCTCCTCAACTAACAACGACTGAGGCTGGCTGCTGCAACCACAAATTCCTGCGGAGATCTGTAACCAGAGAAAAAGAAAGCAGCATAGAACGGACCGGCTGATTTGAAGACCCAGTTCCCTGGAAGACTTTCCCTTCAATGCCCACTCTGCTCATTTGCTTTTGATTCAATTTTGGATTTTAAATCAACCTCTGTTCATCCGACAACCTCCAGAAGTCTTGCAATTTTCTTGCTTAAACATTTGTAGAGAAATTCCCAAGTCAACGTACCGCCCTTTTGTGCTGACCGTCTCCTAGTGAAAGTCTCCAACTCCGGTCCCTATAGTCACGATCGGCTTAGACGACCGTAAGGTCGAGCGGCTATTGATCGGCGTTTTCTCTTGTGACCTCGCTTTGACAAGAACTGATTTTGTCCCCAGCCACTTCTCTGCAACTAGGATAGCACCCTTCAATGCCTTCGGTGGATCTGGGGGATCTGGAGGGTGTTCAAAGGTCCCTGGTTCCGAAGGCTTGCTAGCTTTCCACACAACTGCGCAGCTGCAAATCCTAGAACTGTCCCAAAGAACTTGAGCCACCCCTTGGTGATGTCGTAAAACTTTCGAATGTCCATAGATGTTTCTTGGAGTTCTATCATAAGACGAGTTTGGCCAGGGTGGATGCTCAATGAATGTTGGAGATTTGCATGCCGAACTGGAACTGGAGATTTGGAATATTTCATGAAATTGTCCAGCTCGTTTCGGATATTTTGAAAGCTTTTAACATAAGCCATGGTGGTGATATTATGCTAGTGATACAGCTTGGCGTAGCATAACTCATCGATTGTGGACTTTACTTGCCTAGAGCAGGTCGTGATTGTTAGAAGTTCAAAAAGATAAGTCTGGTTAGAAGAGCCTAACTGGCCCGAAGAAGCGGGGAAGCGGGGGTCGTTTCACCCGCAAAGCCGAGTCAAAATTTCATGCATTAGGCCCTGATTACATTTCCCCAGGCTACCCCTGACATTTATAGAAAGTAAAAAATTACATACTGTTACGACGCCTATATGACTACTAGGTTCTATATACAGATGTATGATATCTGATAATATAGTATCCCATTCCATTGGCGATTGCGCGAAGCCGAGCGCAACTCGCTGCCCTTATTCCTTAACGCCATTACCATTGCAGTGTGAAAATCCATTGACAACCCCCTCATTACCCCAGACCGTCGCATTCCATTCACTTCAATTATCATCCATAATTTCCAAGGACTACTTCATCACATGCTATCCCAAACCTGCGCCCCCCACCGCTACCGCTGCAACCAACGCATCCAGAGCCGAACTCTGCGTCGACGCATTCGCCGGCGCAACGAATGGTCCTGCCCAATTGACACTCAACTCGTCTGTTCTATCATCCCTATCATTCGCCCAGATACTCTGAGCATTCGCCGCAATAAACTTCAAGTACGCCTTATCTGGCGCCACCTGCTGCAACTTTTGTAGATTGCGCATGAAAACCCCCTTAAACTGCGCTCCGTCGGCTCCACAGTTTGGCTCGCAAGAATCATGAAGAATGTCGTTTGAATCCGAGAGTGCGGTGATAGCTGCTGTCGCGATATTCTTAGCGGTATTGAGGTGTGCGGAGTTACGCGTGGCAGCGGCGAGCTCAACGAGCGCGCCGATAATGACGCCTTGATTGTAAGACCAAACGGTTTGACCGTTATTGACGCATTCCGTTGTAAGACCGTCGTTGATGAGGTTTTGGGAGTTGATCATGCCGGATTGTTGGAACCATTTCCATTGACTTTTGGCGGTATTAAGGTAATCCCAGTTCAATGGGATGCGGTTGGCAAGGTGTGCGGCGACAGAGAGGTAAAGTTCGTTGGCAATTGCGTTGACGTAAGTGTGGTCCTTGTCCCACCAGATTCCGCCACCGCAAGGGGTTGTGCTGCCTTTCTTCATGTCGGCGAAGATGTCTTGCGCCATGATCAGGTATGCAGGGTTGTAGGTTACGTCGTAAGCTTGAATCCAGGCCAATGCCCACCAACCTTCGTCGTCGTAATAATCATTCAGGAAGCCGGCTGGATTGAAGATTTGAGGTAGAAGCATGCCAATAGGGAAATCTTGGTAGAAGGAATGATAATTGAAGTTTGGCAAGATGACCTTCTTCATCTGAAGATTGTATTTCTGAGCTTGTGAGAAAGTGTTGGCGAAAACATTCAACGCAGTCCATTTCACGGATACGTCGATAGCTGCGAGATCACCCAGAACTGTGATGCAGTTGGCCGAGTTCCACCAGCCTGTCGTATCCCAGAGACCACTTGTGACATTATACCAAGTTTGCAAAGTGTTCAAGCCATCTTTAGCATTCGATTCGTACGGTGAGTAACTGCAACCTATCCCAGCCAAGCTGAGGACAGAACAGGCGACGGAACTTATACGCATGATGGCTGATAACGAGAAGAAGGAAGTGAAGGCTGAAGTATCTTATGGGACTTCATTTTGCAAATAAGAGCTGGCTCCGATCTTCTTATTTGTTTTGGGGAATGAACTTACATTGTCCCAAAATTTCAAGGGAGGAGAAACAAATCCTAAGACGGGTCAGCGCGTCATGGTGCGTGGCTCAACCAGCTGCTGCGAACAGTGAAACATGAATCATGAAATCATGGCATTGTGCAAACATTTGTAGTGACACACGAAAGTGGGCGATATGTGATATCAGAGATGAAGATATCAAGAGTTTGATGGAGATCACTTGACGTGGATAAAATTGGTAGTCCCAGGGCTGGATGCAAATGCAAGTACAAGTGGAGTGGATCATACGCGAAGCTAAACTTAGAAACTTCTTAGCCTTGAGTAAATTGCACACCGACAAAAGTCACCACTCGGATATAAGGAAAGAACTCGTTCTACCGTACCACTAGAAGGATATCTTGTGATACCAAACATCGAATTTCCTTTTCACACTCGATCTGCCGAAACTGGCAGCTTTCGAGAATACTGCTTCGGCAATTTCCCCCACTTGCTTAATTCTGTGCGGCTTAACATACGAAATATTTCACTGGCAACCCGTTCTTGTCTCTTCATGGAGACGTTGACCGCAATTGACTCGTGCCAAGAACATCTGATCACAAAGTTCAAGATGATCTGCCGCTGCGAGTAATTGGATTCCACATTTTGAGTGTAGATGAACTGCAAGGTTTGATCGCGTGGGAATGGATCCTAGAAAGGCGCGAAAAGGTTGATCTTCTCTGAGGCGGACGTTACACTGTGCTGGGATTAGCCCTAAAATGACATTATAACCGGGAGCTTGTGACACAAATCCTCTTGTGACAGATCAGATTCCTCATGGGAACAGTATTTGATGACCGCCATGGCGACGAGAAATTGGTGCTTTCACGGCATGAGCGTACATTGCCTTGGTTGTCCACGAGTACATTGCTATGCTGTACACAGGCATCTCGCATAGTCCACGACGAAGAGTCCCTGGATTTTGTGTGAGAGCTACTGGGCCGAGATTTTTCTAGTTGGTTGGGTTAGGGACCGGTCCAAGGTTCCCTTGGTACTGTACCAACAATCTTAGCGAAGGAAAGTATTGCAGTGGGGCCGGAGCAGGATCGGCTACCCAGAACACTGGGCCCAATTGACCCAATTGATCCCACGACTGGGAGTAAGTAGCTACTCCTTAGTCAAAGCTCAAAGACATTCAATTTTCCAAGATGGATCAGAGCTGCGAATGCGAGATGAATATAACTTCATTTGTAAGCAAAGCCGACGCTTGATAGAATGGAAACCACCCTGACATCATTCTCCAACACTTCAGTGTGCATATAAGGAATGTTTGATGATCGATGAGGATTGTTGTCTTTGCTGCCTGTATTTCGACCGGGTTGATGCGCGAGAAAAGAGGGGCGGATCGTTGCAGTGATTTGAGCACCAGCGGATACGAAATTCGGAGACTCATGTAACCCTTAGAATTGCTTGCCTACCCTACCATCGTGGTCAACTTTTGGAGGTGTTCGGCTCAGGCGACTCAACAAGATGGAAACAATCAGTATCACAGCCCGAACCTCGCTAGAGATTTGAGACGTGGAAGAAAATGTATGGCCACAAGCGCAAGATACCGGATCGAGAACTTCGATTTCCGATTTTTCGGGGAAAGATCTGGCTACTATTGGCTTCAATATCACCAAGCGTAATTGTTTGAATCCCCTAAGTCAGATACCCGTTGAGATTATGGGCACACTGAGAAAAATGTGGCTGGTGCATTGCGGATTTATGATTGCACATACGGAAAGACGAGCAGTTGAAATAAACGCCAAGCGCTGCGGAGTGTAATCTTGTATCAATTTGGAGATTACTTGACGTATCGTGATAGGCGATCAATTTATATCTTCGAACTCTTGACTGGCGCTCGTCTCTCCTTGGCATGTTTTGTGCTTTGCCAAAGTTGTAACTTCTCTTCAAACACCTCATCTGGTCTGATCTCGATCTTCCCGTCTAATGTCAAATATCTCACTTCTTCCAAAGAATGGGTACCCCAATTCACGTCCTCGCCGTTAATAAATGCTGCTATGGGCATCAACCATTCTTGGATAATGCACTTTTCTGCATCAGTTAACGAGTCGCCGTCACCAAAAAACCAAATGGATGCATCTGTGCCATGGGTTGCCCCAAGATCTTTTGGCAGTCTCTTATCGACACTTTGAGTTCTCCAGTCAATTCTGTACCGATAGATATCACTCAATGGGAGCTGATGGGAAATTGTTTCGATAAAGCCGCGTATGGTGGAGTGGATTTGTATATCGGCGTATAGTCTTCCGAATATATCGATCCAATCGTTCTTCGCCTGAGGTGTGGAGTCGAGGGCTAGCATGATATTCTGGCAAACGTTGAGTGCAATATTCCGGGGATAATCCCACGATAATCGGTCAACCAATGACTCGTATGAATATGGCGGATAAGCTGCTTTGTAGAGATGGAACTCCTGAGTAAGATCACCAATCATGATTTTGATGCCGAGCTCTTTCATCCTGCTGCCGAATGTGCCATCATGTAGACTCTGAAAGAGATCCTTCGAAATGAAGTCACCATCCAACATCGGCCGTACGAACTTTTGTTCCATGTTCTGCACCGCGGTAACAAGTTCTTGGGAACTCTTTTGCCGAAGTTGTTCGATTTTCTCGGGGCCATTCAACGACTTTGGAATCCCTAGTACTGCGATCAAGTCATCAAATTGCTGCTGAGCTTCGGACAATTCCTTTGGTTCTACTCCACAGCCATTCGACCACATGATAACCCGACGAATGATTTGCCTGTTGGCATTTGGTCCGATATCGTGAGCGAGCTGATGAAACGCAGAATAGGCTCCAGCCGATAGCCCACCCACAGTAATGTTATTCTTGTTTCCACCAAAGCTTGTGATGCTATCATAAGTCCATTCGAGAGCCATGCGCTGATCCCAAAACCCCACATTCGCAGCGCGGCCGGTGTCTGAAGCATGATCTAGGAGTTCGCGGGAGGCCAGGAAACCAAAGATTCCCAAGCGATAATTCGGACAGACGAGAATACACTTAACGTGGGTGTCACTGATTAGACATGACGGATCATTTGAGTTGTTCGACCCAAATTGTAGAAAGCCACCGTCTTCCATATATCAGCTGACATTTTCCCTTGTGATAATCGCCTTCGGTGTACTTACGGATATAAAAAAAGACAGGCCAACCATCCTTAGGCGGTTCCCCAATGGGGACGTAAATGTTACATTGTAAACAGTCCTCGTTGCATAATTGCGCGGCCACAGAAGGCTGAGGACATGTCGACGAAGGCGCATTGAATATCCCTGAGCCCGACGACCCATATAAGTATGTAGACGATAGCGGAAATGGTTTTTGCCAACGTCTTTTGCCCGTCGGAGGCATCGCGTAAGGGACCCGCGAGTAGCGATGACATTTTGGTGTGCCCTTAGTAGCATCGAGAAGTAATGTCCCTACAAGTGTACCTTTGCCTTTGATACTTACCCGTGGAGCAGATGCCATGATGGAAAGTCTCGTTCCAGTATTGAGTCGATGCTATCTCTGTATCACGTTTCGAGAGGTAGCCGGTCCTGTGAAGGATTGGAGATGGCGGAGAGCGGAGAGCGGAGAGCGGAGGGGCGCTGTTCCCGGTTAATTGGGACTCAGTCAAATACCCGAGATCTCTAATCATACCAAGGAGTGCCTTTGATTCTACTTAGACCATTTGACGTGAAATTGCCATCACCGTTACTCCAATTGAATACATTGATGAAAGCGTCGGTTGAGTGATGTGTTTACGTTGGGGAACATTTCTCATACAGGGGTTGGTGTCGGGACTGGAAGAATTGGGAGTCCGAGGCCTGGCACGCCAGTGGCTGCCCTTTCTGGTGACGCTTTGCTGCTCCTTGCTAAATATTTAATTCGTATCCGCCATGGTCAGCGACGAGTTGCCTATGAATCACTGACCTTGGCTCGGCCAAACTGACTTTAATGAATTAGAAACTCGATTTTGCACTCTATGGAATCACTCTCAGTGTAAGCTTTTCTGCGATGCTCACACGACTCTCAACGGCATCGCCATGAACTCCTCTATGCTGGTTTCCCTGAGCAAGGCTCGAAAGCCAGGCCGAGATGTAGTGTCTATGTCGCCCTGGTGAGCGATTACATCAAACTCAATATCACATATCGAGCAGAGGCGCATTCCGCCTATACTTGGGACCGATGATGTGAAGGCGAACTCGAATGTTAGTGTTCCATCCATTTTCCAAGAAGAATACCCCGCATTCCATATTCGACGAGGGCGACTGCCAATATACTTCTGGTCAAACTCTTCATGGTGGCAACTCCTACTTATCTCTGGACGCGCAGTATGGCTCTTTTTCACCCGCTACGTCTTGCGCTTGGATTCCACTATCGAGGACTGCATCGATACAGGCTGCTTTTCTTGTTAATCATAACGCTTTATTGTATTAGGAATGTAACGAGCTTTCTGCGCGTGAATCAAGAGTTGTTGATTGGACGTTCGTGGGGTTGTGGTGCTGCTTAAACTTGGATGTGTCTTGGAGACATGGAAACCTTCTCACAACTTGGTGCATGGCATATGTATTCTGCTTCACGGAGATGGGCAAGTGGCATCTTGCTATCCATTATTCTTCGGTATGAGGGAAGTAACAGTCATCCATTGACCGGATCACTGCGTGCGCGGGTCTTGATGTGGAACCCGGACCGAAAGCGCGTGTGCACCAACATTATCGCTTCAATCTCCACCCCGTTGGCCAAGCGGCATTTGTTATTTTAAACTTCCAAGATTGGCTGAGGATGTAACCACGGCATAGCCTCGAGCACATCATGATCATACGGTTTCTTGAAATGTTTTGGCCGCGATCGATACCCGCTTGTTGGTTTCTTAAGTCTCCTGCAACGCCGGGAAAGGACAGCAAGCCGCCACAGTAGCAAGACTAGGCATCCAACTTTTGGCCTGGATGGCGACCCTTGGAATCACTATGGACGAAAGCCACAGAATCCCTAATGGTGGTGGTAGTCTTACAGATGGAACACTGGTTCGCCAGATTTTTGAGAGCTCAGCACTAGGATATCTCTCAACCGAGCATTTGATCGCGTACCAGTGGAATTGTGGTTCTGTACTCTGCGTGAATGGATGGCCTTACTGCATGTCTTCAAATGGCGTGTGAGATGTTGCCATCTTCTCCGGATTGAGTTGACTATCAATACTAATTTTCTCCTTAACCAACAAGTATCCTTAACTTCTCTACTAGAGCATTAGGAGACTCAGACAGACTTGTTCTAGTGCTTGCTGCCGCCAGATACCTTCTGGGCCCAGGTGATGGATTCAATTTTGTAAGCGATGACACATAGTCACTGCAGTCAGAGCTGTTGGTGACCAAGCTCAGTCCAGGATACTCCTAAAGTGGTAGAATTCCTGTGCTTCAACTACCCTCACAGTGTAAGATAACCTTGAATATCTTGGAGAACATCGTCCTTGATCTAGACCACCCAACCTATATGGTCCATATGATCCTAAGAGCTTGGAATCGAATTGGAATACGTGGTGAGATAGATCACGGACAATGAGCAGGACAGGGGGGTCTCAAAGGAATCCTAGAGTGGAAGCTAGCAGCAGGAGAACGTATCTTGGCCTTACAGGAGTGGCCGAATACTAAGTATGGCACATTACAACTTGGGCTAGGTCGATCATTACCCAACAATCCACAGCGGATTGACCCCTACAGAGACGACGCTAGATTTTCTTGCGTGCAACTTACAGGGTTAAGGGCCTTGGAACCCGGAATCCACTACTGACCGTGTCCTTTCGACCCTGTTAGGAAGTAAGCGAATCGAGATAAGGATTTAGCAGGTGCGATAGACCACTCAGTCCAGGTGAATCTTGATATTCGGCGTCCTGTTCACTAAAGACCCTTGATTAGTGAGGGGAGACAGTCCCCCGTATACCCTGTGCAGTACCCCAGGATCAATCAAACTTCGGGTGGAATATCTGGGATATATCCCTGCATTCTGCAGGACGAGAGATCAAGTACCTAGCGTCTTGAATTGAACCTTGCGAAAGGTGGGGTGAGCAGACGCATCCATGGTGTATTACTCAGCTCTATTCTGAGTCCTATTGCTGACAATAGACGCGTACCATAGCGCGGCGGCAATCACAATATCAAGCAACCTAGAATTATGTTTGTTTACTATGGAATATTCCGATTTGCAGATATCGCTTTCGACCGGTGTAGGACTTAGTATATTCCAGTGTTTGGTATACCCTTCGCTGCAGAAACAGACATTCCCTTGATATCATATTCTACCATAAAAAGGTTCCAGAGTCTGTGACCTCTTCCTAGCAATCTCGTTGGAGTATATTCCATTGATAATTTCACTATGTCAGTATATATTGGATATCACAGGTAGGGTAGTCTCAATATCGACCCCAGTATTACTAATTATACACTAAGCCCTATACTAAGTGCGACCCATATTGAAACATGTCCTATAAGCGCCGTACCTTCTGATAGTAGCCTAAACTTCCATAGTCACCTTCAAGCTTGGATTGAACTCCCGTTAGACTTGAGCCACACTCTCCGCGAATCAGGCGCTCCGATTTGTGCTCCGGCCCAAAATCCCAAACCGGTCACGGGTTCGCTGCACTAGTCCTCGGGAACGCAGGGATATCCTCTCATGTTTTTTGAATGACGTTCGCGCTTAACATTTGCTCAGCTCTAGGTCCTCGGAGGCTCATTAATCTCTCATGTGGGAGCGGGTAGATCTGATGTCAGCCTTCCTTCACACAACAAAGCCAAGATGCCGACGGTCATGGACCGAACGAAAATCTTGGCGCTGGCTATCGGTATAGCTTCACGCACCACTACTGGCAAGAACCACGACCTCGTCGGCCTTTCATCCTCTTCTTGGCCGGACAAATCCTATGGGTCGCGAGCACTCCTAGTGAGGCTGGTAAAGATCTATAATGAAAACAAGAAAGACCACAGAGAGGATAGGTAACATATAAAGTCTGGAGATGTGACCTGTGTACTTCTTTCTACATCATCACCTCTTCAACATATACGCAACATTCCAATCCAAGCCATCAGTCATTACCTGCATAACTCAATCTCTTTATATCAAGACTAATACGTAAAGCATTTAAACATCCAGCAACTAAGCATCTTCAATAATAACAACAATCGCAGAATGAAGTTCTTCGCTGTCCAAATCATTGCTTTCCTCGCCACCGGTGCCCTCGCCTTCCCTAGCCAGCACGAAGCCCGTCAACTTGAAGTACTCTATGATCCCAAGACGTGCTCAAACATTGTGACATCTTGTGGTGGAGGTTCAATCGTAGGAAAAACCGACTGCCGTTGCACTGGTCAGCTCCCAACCCAAGTTACCCAACAAAATCTACCCCTCTGTGATGTATGGATATGCGAAGATGTAAAACTTCATGGAGTTGTAAGTTTGAAGCCACCTTCACCTTCCTCACTTATGCGTCCGGGGTTCCGGTTCTCTCATCTGCCTGAATCAACACACCTGCTAATAAGATTTCCTTTCTGCTTAGCTTGTCTGTGGTGCAGAGGGCTCTGGATGCACTGGGATCTAAGCTTTAAAGAATCTGTTTGGAGTTCATAGGCTGGGAAGACCAGTCTTTCTCCATGGGCTCTTTGGATCATGGGTTGTCGATTGTGTTTCGCGTCAGGTTCTAATGACGAAATCTGGCTTTCTTTTCTGTGTTAAGATCGATGTACAATAAATCAAGGGTGGCGCAAGGTTCAATTCTTGAGATAGAAGGGAGGATATGTGCTGCACTGCTGTTTGCTTTTTATTCATTTCAAATGTTTGGTTCGGGGTATACACGATACAATGGCGCTTTTCAACAAAGCATATCAAAAGATTATAGCTTAGGCTGGCCGATAGCTTAGAAATCTTTCACTGTTTGTCCTTCTAAACACCTTGTTGAGAGTTGAGTGAACATGTTCTCCACTCAAATGAGTTCCTCTCAAGTGAATGACTCGATTTCAGGAGCTATTCCAGGCAGTTTGCCGTGGACTACTGCCTCTTTCTCAAGCAACTATCTTCCGAGATAGATTGCCGAAGTGATCTAGTATCAGGTTCTTTTGGATGCTATCAATAATAACCATAAACCCCCTGAGTCCATGCAATGATCCAACATATTGAGCTCGACTAGGCAGTTAATGTATTGCGTTGGTTTTCCCGACAAGCAATACTGAAGTGGAGTTCTCCAATACCGCGGGGAACTCTGATGGGTAGCCTGAATCCCAGCAAAGCAGGCCTTACTACGGACATCACCAACTGGTGGATTGTCAGGGTGCTAAGGGCGTAGGATCGCACTATGTGGGGTTGCGGCCCGAGGCAGTGGGGTAAAAGAGGGCTATTGCCGAGAATCAGTGTTGGAAGCATTTTGTGTACACCGCACTACGGTGAGAGGCATTAGATTCTTGAAGATATACTAATGAATACCATATCAATGATAATATGTAGTTTGTTTTGAAATGCCATCAATATTGACAGTACTAGATACCGGAATGTAGTATCTTCAGGAAACAGCGTAATTAGGCAACACCGTATAATTAGATTCCAGGAATTAGACGCCCGTCCTAATTAGGTAACTTTAGAACAATGGTAGGAAGAGCCAACTGCCAGTGCCTACGCGGTTGAATCATGTATCTCTCAGCCTCAAAGCTAAGGGATCAACTTCTAAAATGAGCATACCGCAAGAAGAACTGAGAAGCAAAGAGGGCTGCGCAGCCGAAGAGATTCTTTACCTCCACGCACATGCACTGAAAGTCCCACAGCTAGCGGTCTTGCCGTTTGCCGTTATCGCACCACACGCAGTCGAACTTTGGCCGCATACATCATACATCGCTGTTGTAGCTGTCTGCTGGTTCGGTCTATTCCAGGATGTGTAACGCAATGGAAAGAGTCGAGCATACAACCCCCGACCAACAACAGAGTAAAATCAGGTGTTGACCATGTGATAGTAGTCGTGTTTCCCGACATCATATCCTCCAAAATAAGAAAGCCTTTAATGGGTGCCAAGTAAAGTTTGCCTCTGTGAACTTTCATGAGGGAAAGGACGCGCAGTGCGTTAGAATTCGCGGAACATACGACCAGGAAGTTCCATAAGCTTGTTAACGAGGCACTCCTCGGGACTGTTGGCTACCCAAATACCACAAACAAGGGGAGGCGTAATCGACCGTGAATGATGAAGAAACACAGGAGACGCTGGATGACCATCTCGCGACACCATTAAGCTGATCATGATGCGCCTTATCACGATTATTGGACAGGTACACACGATTGTGCTGCCATAATTGCCGTCTCCAGTCATTTGCAAAAGAATGGATGATGCTGAGCGTAAGTAATGAGTCAAAGCCGGTGCTTGAGATGGTGTGCAAACGAGAGAAGCGGGAGTGCAAGCTGCGTAGGGGAGAAAGTTTGCCGTGAATCCACCTCTGTTGCTATATCAACGTCGATAGTCGACGGTGTGAGTGAGCGATGGCCATGATGAGTGGAGGGAAATGGATGGCATAAATGCTGTGGGAGCGGAGGAAAGGTCGTCTCCTTGAACCATGTAAATATACGCCGTAATATAATAGAATTACCAGTTCAGTCCCAGTCGTTGTATGGAGGTTGGAGAAACTCCCAGCGAGAACTTTCACCCGGATTTTCCAATTCTACTGAAATCCGGTGAATGACCTATTGCGCGCGGGCGAGCGCGGGGTCTTAAGGAAGCAACAATTTACCCACCAATCAAAACCTCCCGTTTCTATCCATTTCTCTCTCCCCATCGTCCCCACCACTGTCCATCATTGTCCATACAAGTACATTTCTATCTTTTCCTACTCGGAGCACTCTTATAGGCCATTGAACGTGTATATAAATGTAGGTCTTTGCTGCTTTGCTTTGCTTCACTTTACCTTCCCTCCTAATCTCATTCTCTCATTCTCTCATTCTCTGATTCCTCGTCTTCATACCCCTCCCCTTCAATTCTCTCACAGCCCAATTTCCAATTGACCCTACACCCTACCGTCCCCCGCTTCTCTTCTATATATCCTCATCACACTCTCCATCACAATGGGCGAAGTCACGATCACCGGTTGGGATACTCGCGATGTCCGCTTTCCTACCTCTCTCGATAAGACTGGCTCTGATGCCATGAACGCTGCTGGAGACTACAGTGCCGCATACTGTATCCTCAAGACAGATTCCCAATTTTCCGGCCATGGAATGGTAAGAACACATCTGCCGCCAACTCAATTAGCTCGCAGAATACCCCACTAACATTTGTCGTGTCCGCAGACCTTCACAATTGGCCGAGGTAACGATATCGTATGCGCAGCAATCAATAACGTTGCCGATCGTATCAAGGGACGCACATTATCTTCTCTCGTCGAAAACTGGGGTCAAACTTGGAGGTATCTCGTCTCAGATTCACAGCTTCGATGGATTGGTCCAGAAAAGGGCGTCATTCACCTTGCTCTTGGTGCCGTCGTGAATGCGATTTGGGATTTGTGGGCAAAGACACTCAACAAGCCAGTATGGAGAATCGTTGCGGATATGTCTCCAGAGGAATTCGTTCGCTGCATTGATTTCCGTTACATCACCGATGCGATTACACCTGAGGAAGCCATCGAGATGTTGAAGAGTGAGGAGGGTGGAAAAGCTAAGAGATTACAAGATGCTTTGGAGAGCAAGGCTGTACCGGCATACACTACAAGTGCTGGATGGTTAGGATATGGTGAAGACAAGATGAAGAGCTTGTTGGAGGAGACCTTAAGCAAGGGTTACAAACATTTCAAGCTAAAGGTCGGAACTTCCGTCGAGACTGACCGAAGACGTTTGACTATTGCGAGAAGTGTCATTGGTTATGACAAGGGTAACATCCTTATGGTTGATGCAAACCAAGTAAGTCTTAGAGAACCATTTGTGCGTATTTTCGATACTGATTACTATCCAGGTTTGGTCTGTACCGGAGGCCATCGAATACATGCAACAACTAAAGGACTTCAAGCCTTGGTTCATCGAAGAGCCCACCTCCCCAGATGACATTCTCGGCCACAAGGCCATCCGTGATGCTCTTCGACCTGATGGAATTGGTGTCGCGACCGGTGAGATGTGTCAAAATCGTGTCATCTTCAAGCAGCTTCTTGCTTCCGGAGCCATCGATGTCTGCCAGATTGACGCTTGCCGTATGGGTGGTGTCAATGAGGTTCTGGCTGTTCTTCTCATGGCGAAGAAATACGGTGTCCCAATTGTTCCCCACAGTGGCGGTGTCGGACTTCCAGAGTACACTCAGCATTTGAGCACCATCGACTACGTTTGCGTCAGTGGAAAATTGAGTGTCTTGGAATACGTTGATCATCTTCACGAGCACTTCGAACATCCATCTGTCATTAAGGATGGTTACTACCAAACCCCAATGGAGCCCGGATACAGTGTCGAGATGAAGGCAGCAAGTATGGACCAGTTTGAGTTTCCTGGAAAGGATGGTGTTGGATGGTGGAAGAGCGAAGAGGCCAAGCCTATCTTGGAAGGTATCAAGATCTAATTTGTTGAGAGTGTTTGATTAGGGGTGTCGAGAATTTTCATGTTGGGTTCTCGGCAGCAGGGCAACGATGGCATCCTGTATGATAGATGTATTTTCATCCCAAAAAGGGGTCGAGAGTTTTCATGTTGGGCTCTCTTCCGCAGGGCAACGATGGCATCCTGTATAACATTTTCGTTATCCTAAAATGTTGTACAATTTAATTTGTTCATGGTCTGTAACCTATATTTCCAAAACAGCTACTCCCATGACCAATGTCCTTGAAACCTTTGGCACACACGTTCGTCTCTGGATCTTGGCTCCAGTTGAAGTTTTTGTGCCTGCTAATACTGGTAGAACCCGATATCCCCGAGCCGTATTCTGCCTCAATATATTCGTCACGTGTTTTGTGGACATACCCTCAGATTGTGAATTCCAGCGTTTCAGATTCGGCGCATTGGCCTCAAACATTCCCTTCTCGCAACGTATCCAAAGAGAAAGCAAAGAAAGCAAAGAAAAATATCAATTGTTGTCGTCGCAGTGACTGGTTTCTTGCACAAATGATGTTGAGCTGTTGGTAATCTAATTTTAATTTTTGCGAATACAGTGTCGTTTTCCCCAATCTCTACTTCGACAGCACTTTCGCGCTGCTCAACATCTGGCTATGGCTCCTCCGACCACCAGATCATCAAAGGCTTCCAAGGCTACCCCGCCGCCGCCAGTGGTCAATGATCAAAAATCATTCACCCAGGAAAACTTCGAAAAAGAACTGAAAGCGTTGGCATCCAAAGCAAAAGAGGATACTACCACCAAATATCTCATCTCACAATTTTCCGTCCTGGCTCAGTCAGCAACTTTGCTTTCCCTGGCTGCCATCTATTCCAATGTATCGCAACTCACCCTCTCTCCCGTCTATGGGAGTTATGCTGCTGGGATATGGCATTCGAAGGTGCTACTGACGGCGTGTTTCCTGGCATGGTCGTCCAATCTGTTTATCAGGCGTCATTTGCCTATTCGGAGACCTGTCCAGCTGCTGCCTGTAATTGCAGCTTATATCCCTATGGCGCAGTACTTCCTCTTCAAATTGAGCGGATATATGGGCGCAACCTACGGACCCATTATTACTGAAGCGTTGACGTTATTTCCACTGCTTTTCTTCTCAGTGTCTTGCACAGCAAATGTACTTGATGGTCTGGACCTCACATCTGGTCGCTGGTCATTCGTATCGGATGCAGCGCCGGGAATTCTATCATTTGCATATTACAAAACCATAGAACACGTTTCTTCTACTCAGATCTCGCGCTTCATAGGCCAATCATTCGTGTTCACACGGCTTGGGATGGAAATCGCACTCTCAGCACTCTACTCGTTGTTCGTGCCTTCAAAATTCCTCCTCTGGACAATCCCAGCGGTTCTACATACAGCACTCTTCAATGTACATGTTCCAACCGCATACGCCACAGGTCAGCTTAACAGCACGATGAATGCGAACGGTTGGTCGCTTTTAGACCGTCAGGAATCTCTCACGGGATACGTTTCCGTGATTGAGAGTTTGAACATGGGACAGGGATTCCGTGCTATGCGATGTGATCATAGTCTTTTGGGAGGAGAATGGCTGGTCGGTGGAAAGAAAGCAAAGGGACTTGCAGAACCGATTTATGGGATTTTCGTAATGTTGGAAGCTATTCGGTTGATTGAGGTGGAGAAGCCTGTTAGGGATGAAGATGCTACTGCGTTAGTCATGTGAGTATCCTTTTTCTTCTCATGTCTTGTCTAGTTATTGACGTGATGGAACAGCGGTCTTGGTATCGGTACTACCCCAGCAGCACTCATATCACATGGCATCAAAACTACACTTGTGGAAATCGACCCAGTCGTAGTATCCTTCGCTCGAAAATACTTCTCCCTTCCTGCACCACACGAAACCATCGTCGATGACGCTGTATCCGTTGCTTCGAATTTAGCCGCGCAAGGAAAGAAGTTCAATTACATTGTACATGATGTTTTTACTGGAGGAGCTGAACCCGTTGATCTCTTTACGTATGAATTTCTAAAAGATCTATACGATATACTAGAGCCTGGAGGTGTTATTGCTATCGTATGTCATCATCTCTCTTCTCGTCTCCCCTCACTTCATTCTTCACGCATCTCCTCACATCCCTTCGCCTAACTTCTATCATTCACACTCATCTCATCATCACCTCTGCCAAGGCTAATGACACAAACAGAATTACGCAGGCGACTTCCTCCTACCCCCCTTCCTCATCATTCACCGCACCATCCGCACCCTCTTCCCTACCTGCCGCATTTTTCGCGAAGCAGAAGCTCCTAGCGCGGATCACCTCGAGGAAACGAAGCAGGATTTCACTAATATGGTTATTTTCTGCACTAAACCCTTATCCTCTAATTCTCCATCTACTATTGCTGCTTCGGAGAAGCAAATAACTTTCCGCAAGCCAATAGAAAAAGATTTCTTGGGAAGTAATGCGCGACGAGCATTTTTGATGCCGAAGTGGGAGATTGGTGCAGAGGAGTTGAAGCAGATGGGCGGATTGGGAAAGGGAGGGAAAGAGAAGGAAGAGAAAATGGATTTGGATATTTTGAGGAAAAACGATACGGATCGCCTGATGGATTGGCAGGTTAAGAGCGCGGTGGGGCACTGGGGTGTTATGAGGGGGGTGCTGCCCGGTGGGGTTTGGATTGACTGGTAGGGTGGTTGGTAGTTGTAGATAGGGAGTGGTTAGGAGGGACAAAAGAGGACGAAGAAAAACGCGGTGGAAGGTGGAAGAGACACTGTATATAGAATGTCGGAGGAAGGATTCTAGGACGAGTAATCACCAAGGGCCGGACATCTCTTTGCATTTGTTGAAATCTTAAGTATTTAAAAAAAAAGTGAATCAGACTCGATACCAGAGAGTGGTTGCGCCAGTTCATTAACAATCCCTAATATGCAGAAATCCGGTATGATATCTGGAGATTATGGATAAAATTGTCAGTCCATGAAAGTCCAGTTTTGTTTGCGATGATACTCGTCGTATATTGGATACGGTTATTGACGTACTTGATCAATAAATCACTGGTAAGAGTACGAGAGAGCACAGAAAGGGTAGGTACAGAAGAAATAAATTTATACATCAAAACAAACTAGGTATCTCTTGGTCGCTCTAAATAAACCATGGGCCAACCAGCCAGCTATTCGCATCAGATTCCACCGCCATACGCCTTGAGCTAGCCAACTAATCTCGTAAAAAGTAAAAGAAAAAATACTCAGTAGTGGTGTTGTCGATCTATGACGGCGAGTACCGTCTCAACCAAACTTCTTCCTTTCTGTCTCGTCTACTTTCATCTCATCTTGTCTCTCGCATCGTCATCTCATCTGCTACATAAATTCACTACAATCCTGGAAGAAAGCCGTATAGACCCTAACCAAGTTGAAATGAAACCACATATTCCCCTGTAATCCATCTGCCCAATCTCAACCCCCAAAATACCTCATTCTCCTTCTTTATAAATCCCACCCCCTCCTTTCATTTCAACCCTTCTTCCCACTTTTCCTCTTCTTTCTTTCTACCCCCAACTAATACCCACTATCCCAAACATCCTCCGCATCGCTCACCAATTCCACGACCGGCGTCTTCGGCCCCTGCATCCGCTTCATGCGCTTGCGGTCCTCCTTCGTGACCAGCCGTGGCGTGATCGGCATCATCGGCGTAAACGGTTGGTACGGCGAGTATGGCACCGCGCCCCCGCTGAACGGAGTCCGCAGGCCGGCTGTCTGGGGACCGTTACGGTGGGAGGGCGGCAGGCGCTCGAGAATGGTGGTTTTGGTTGGTGGGAAGGAGGGAGAGGCGAGCGGGGTGGAGTGGAATTGTTGTCGGAAGGGAAGTGTGCGGGTTGTGGGGTTAGTGGTTGTGGTGTGGAGGGTGGAGGATTGCGATATAGGGGATTGGGATTGGAGGTCGAGAGATTTAGGGTTGGGTTTGGATTGAGGGGGTTGAGATTGTGTAGCGGTAGTTGTAGCGGAGCGTGGCGAAGCGCTATTTTTATCGGAGCGTAGAGATAGATTCAGGTTGCGGGTGTTGAGGGCAGGTAGAGGAGATTTACTCGACTGAGATGGGTTGGGGAGTTGGGGTGAAGTGGGGGCTACAGTGGAGAGGGTTTCGGCGATGCTGCGAGTGGGGGATTCGACTTCGTAGGATTGAGATTGGGCGTAGGGGCCCTGGTTTTTGGGAACTGGAGGAGGTGCTCGATGTACGTAGCTGCGGGGTGTGAGGGGCTCTTCGTCGGAATGGCTGAATACGCCAGTGTTTGGCGTAGCAATAGGAGACGAGATGCGTAGACCTCTGATGCCCTTTTTGCGTGGAGATTTTGGAGATCGAGGGGATGTGAAGGAGGAAAGTATGGATGATGCTCGGGAATGGGTCTTGGTGGACTTGCTGTCATCGTTCACGTTTATATCTGCGGGCTTGTGCTTGCTGTTTTTGGATTGCGGTGCGGATGCCGGAGGTTGAGCGTTGGGGACCTTGGGTGGTGGCATGCTTCGAACATCGACACCAGCGGCTTTGGCTTCCTCTTGCTCCATGACATGGGCGTAAATGTCTTCTAGATCTCGGGCCAACATTTCGCGATCGGCTTCTACGACCTTGGTGTCGATACTGGGATTACTCTGGTGAGAATAGACGCTGTTGTGCGTGGGATACACGTAGGGTGCTGATGCTTCGATATCCTGTCTTGGAGGAAAAACAAACGCAGCAGGGTCCTGGCTGTGGGCAGGCGGGAACTCGTAAAGTGCTTGTTTCCTGTCGGGCGAGGGCCAAGAATAGTTTCGAAGATTGGACGGTGATACGGGCGTTGGACCTGTAGATCCTGCGTATACGCCTTGGAAATTCGATGAAACTAGTTCGACTTCGAGAGATTTGGCCTCGAGCTCAACTTGTCTGCGCAATCTTCGTCCGAGAATGAGGAGGACGGCTCCGACTATACAGAGGGACAATAGATATGCTCCGACGATGCCACCAATTTGAGCAGGGAGAAGATCCTTATTGCGGGAAGCGTGTGCTGAGAAAGCTGGACCTTTGTCTGGTGGTGGTGCAGGTGAATAGTCAAGCCCCAATGGATTGCTTCGAGGGGCGTTGGAGTTAGGTATCGCTTTCGCTACAATTGAAGGAATGAAAGAAGAGTAAGTAATGAGGGACAGTATCAAGAAAGAAGACGTAGCGCCCGTTTCAGTCCGAAGCATCTTGTGATTGTGATTTATATATACTGTCCCTTTTTGCGGCCTCTATATACTCTTATGGCCAGTCTCCTGTAACATCCCAATGAAACGGCGTATGAGAGATCAGATACAGGAGGGTAGAAGGAAGATCGTAGCTTAGTGAAATGGATGGCATGAATATGTTCCAGCTTTGCCCTCAACAGCACGGAGGAGGGTGAACGGGGTATATACGACAGCACGATACCCCGGAGCTTGGGGGGCTTTGCATACTGATTTGGTACGAGGTACGCGAAATACATGGTACTGAAGACGGACGGGCTGCCATCTAGGGCACTAGATTGGCTGAGTAGAAAGGTGATGAGGACTTTGTTTGGTCGATCGGTGGAGTACGGCATGCAGCTTCTCGTCCCACTGCATGCACAAGACAAATTCAATTGTTATTGATAACGCCCGGGAAATAATCTGACCTATGGAAGGTGCTTCTTGAGAATCACAATGAATGCAGGTATACATTTTGGGAAATAATCCTAGTGATTGCCGTGCTCACAATGAGGGATGATGGATACTGTGATTGGACGACAGAATGAACCTGTAGAGGGTCTTTATGCCGTATAACAGAATCCATTGGTTGGACCTCTTGAAATATTTTCTGCTTAAGCGCCGGGCAGCAGATGGGGGCTGACAAGGGGCTTCCCACAAATTAGCCGGAACCACTGCCGGCTAGTACAGCGCCGAGGAATGTTGGTCTGTTCCCACATTCACTCCATCGTCTTATTAAAGATCATTCATGCCATGGCTGAGTACGTTGCTGTCGCATTATGGGATGAGGGAACCGGAACTTCTTCTTCCAATTGTGAGGACACAATCGGTACATTAGTCCTGCCTCAACAATGCCACCCCCGAGGATGGCTTCAAAGAACTGTGGGGTCGAAACCCGGCAAAGTGTCTGGATAATCCTTCAATGCTGGTAAACTTAGCAACGCCAGTAACTTTATGAGTGTATCGATTTCTGAGCGTCTCGCAAAAGTACTACTTTAGGATCCGATAATTGTACCCATGCTCCTATATCAATAACCACAGACCTCTTCATCCCACATTCCTCACATCCTCCCCCAATCCGTTTCTGCAGTTGTCGCCCGAAAGACCAACTTCGACCACGATCCTTCATTAGGAAACGAGGCAAAGGAAGAACCTTGTCAGCGCTTCCGATTGGGAGCTTTGAGTCTCTTGTGCACAGAGCGGAAACGTGATAAGCAAGCTTATCGACAAATCATCTGATCCATCCCAGCTTAATCACAATAATTTTCACGGACGACTCCCTGTGTCGGTAATGTCAGCATACCAGCTGGATGAGGAGGAAGGTCTGTGTGTTCAGTTGAGCAACACAGATGCTTCGTAGTAGCTAAAACACTATACTTGTAGATGATGAAGGGGACAAATGTGTACATTCATCACGGGAAAATCATTTAACCACAGATTCTCATTTCCGACATTTCATGTTGGGTACCATTGATCGTCTCCCAAGAGCAATGCTTTTCCTATTGAAACTATTCCAGAAACTCTTCATTTTACATCCAACCATTCACAATATCAACAGAACTCCTATCATGGCTCGATAACCTCTCCCCCATCAATCTAGACAGAGCCAACAGCAGAAACAATGAAGCTAGCAGCCGCTGGTGCATCATTTCCATATGTCAGATGAGTTTCAAAGCCTCCAGATCCGGTACAAATAATATCCTGAGCATGACAAATGCTATCAACCTTCGAAGTAGCGACCGTACCAACAGCTTGACCACGATCCGGGTCACCAAAGACAACCACCGCTGCGATCTTGGCAGTGACGGCTGCTGAGAGTGTCTTGGCGGCATTGTGTACTAGCTGGGCACCTTGGGAGTATCCACCCAAGACGAGTTTTGCACTCGGACACTTGGTACTAGCGGAGTTAATAAGACTTGCCATGGTGGCCGATCCTTCTGTGTCCCCGCCGGCGAGGTAGCTATAAGTCCAAGTCAGTAGTTGTTCACCATGACATGAAAAATGGAACTCACCCAAAAACGTTTGCACTGTAATCAACACCCTGCACGGTGACCTTCGAAGTCCCAAGTTTACTCCTTAGTTGAGCGAACAATGGTGGACCGGCTCTAACACCGACATTTCCATCCTCATTGGTGCCGCGTGCGAAGATCACAATGACGGGTTTGCATGCGTCTGTTGTGAGACCATTCTCGGTTGAGACGACGGCGGCTTGAAGTTCGAAGAGAGTGGCTGTTGCTGCAAGATGCTCAGCGCTTCCCACTTCTAATGATGTCGTCTCTAGTTCTGGCTCTGCTACAGGGTGACTGGTAGAGAGAGCTGAGAGGGAAAGAAGGGTGAGAGCAAGTGTCAACTTCATCTTGAATGACGGTGGAGGTTGATGGGGGAGATGGAGTGGAAAGAAAGACGATCACTGCGGGATATCTTTTACATTAGGGAGGACAACAAGAAGTATTTATGCTCTCTGCTGCTCATGACCACAACATTCCCACCGTCCCACCTTACCTTTTGGTCTTTGATATTATCCACGTGCCCTCCCCCCTCAGTTTTCTCTCCACTTCCCGAAACTTTAACAGCAGTTGGAGCTTCTACTGCCATAGTTAATCCGACATCACTCCCGAGATCCACTCACAGCCAAACGATCGGGTTGGACAACACCCCAATCCTTAGCCCCATCAAGGTAAACACATCGGCCGTTGCTCTCCATCTAGGAAAGCACCATTCCTCTCCCTCCATTCCCAAGCCTATTCAAGACTCATTTCCGTACGACGAAACCGGACATGCGTCTCGTTTGAGGAAGGCATGACAGTACAATTATAACATCCCCACAGGCCCTCAACAGGCTAAATAACTCAATAGTGGCCTACCTTCCTCTCTTAGATCGACAAGCTCTTGATACTAGACACGTTCACAGATGTATGGAGCTGTTAAAGTATAATCTCTGGGGTCGAGGGGTCCGTGTGACTGTACCTGATTCTCCCATGCCTTGAATCGAAGATCCCCCCCCCCACTGTAGCAACACTAGCTAGCACGGCAGCTGTGCCGACTGTACCTTAATTCCAATCTGGCAGTTCGTTATTTGTCAAACACGACAGAAGTAACCCTCCGGTTCCTAGAAGGCTATACCGAGGCTATACCGACAGTACATATACACCATGTAGAGAACAGCCGCCAAGAATCCGGTACCCCGCATTTCCCTCATTTGCCGAAGTGATGCTTAACTGTATGGAGCAGGAACCACAAATAGCAGCATCTGTGCTCCGGTTTCTTGGACCAATCTGCGCGTGGGAATGGACATCGTGAAGGGTTGGAACCGAGGCATCGATTGAGATTTTGGGGATGGAAAACTTGCTGTTTTCGTTTGCATTGCAAAATTAGATTAGATGGGATGCTATTCGCTCTGGTCATTTGATCATGTGCATTTTCATTTATACTTCTTCGTAAAGCTACCATTTGCGGGAAAGGCTATATTGATATTGTTTGTTTGTGTTTCTATTTCGTTTGTATGTACTCTTTACTACGTTTGTGGAAGTTCAGTCATCACAGCCAATTGCAAATCGGGACTTACTCCCCCAATCCACTCCCATCACTGAAACTTACTAAACTTCTTCACTCTAATCACCAAAATCTTCTCTCTAAGGACTTTACTCCCACCAGAACTCCACTCTCTCATAGCCCTTCATACCATATCAATACCCGACAACCTAAATCGTAGCATAAACATTTCCCGCACTCGAAAGCCCATTCCCCGCACTATTAATCAAGTAGCCCGGAAACGCTCCAAAGTACGCATATCTCTGCACCCAACTCTGCGCATCCAACCACGGGAGCACCGCGCTCAAAAACTGCGCCTGCTGGTCGTCTGATCCATAGCACTGAAACTCGGTGATCCAGATGGGCATATTAAAGAACTGATGCGCATTCGTCACATTACTGATAAACCAATCGCTGCCTAGCTGGCCATTCGCAGGGAAACAATCCGAGTAGTAATGGATAGCAGCGAAGTCGAAGTGGCAAGACGTGCAGTTTCCAAGGAAGTAAGACGTCCATTGCCGGGAGGAATAGGCGCCGCCGGAGGAGTAGCTGTCGTAGTTGTTCCAGAGGACGTTGGGGGTGGAAACTAGATGAGTAGAGGCAAATGGTTGCATACCGATGAGCCAGCCGGCAGCGGCGACGGCTGGGAGGAGATTTGCGGAGCCAGAGTACGTTAGGTCCGGCTCATTGAACCCGAGAATGTGTTGGGTGGGGGCGGATTGTACTGCAGTGGCCCAGGCGGGGATTTGGTCGATGCCTGTATTGCCCCAGAGCATGGGGACGCTGTGGTGGATTGTCAGTTCTGGGATTTCTACTTGAGAGAATGGAAAGGTGGGGATTGGGGAGAAGAGTAAAAGACAGAAGGGCACGTACAACTCGAAACTGGAATCCAACCCGTAACTCGGGAACCCCCAATCATAACCCCAAGACACCTTAGCATTGCCCTTGAACATGTTGGCATAGACCGCATTGCCAGATGGGTTATTGTTGTTGTATCCCAGACCACGCTTTCCAGTTCCAGCCGGCGGCGGGCTAGTCGAGCCTCCGTATGAGAAAGCCGTGAGACGGTTTGAACCGCCGCATGTTTCGGCGCTGTTACCTTTACACGCCATATTGCAGCCAGCATTGCCATCCGAGGCGGGTCCACCACCGTTAGTGAAACTGTTGCCGCACCCTGTTTGCGCGTGAGTTGATGATCAGCATGATGGATTGGAGAGAATGAAATGATGAGATGGGAGAAACGCACAGCATTCTCCAGCATACTCTGTTCCAGCGAGAGTAAAGCCTGCGGCTTGACATGTAGCTTGGCACAACTCATTAGTCATGGCGTTGGTGCCGCCTGGTACATCCGCGATGCTAGGCAATGTGCGGCCGCCCACATCGTCGACGTAGCAGCCGACGGGCGTCCAGGAAGCTCTCTTCGTGAGACCGGACTCATCCTGCAGATTGATGGTGAGGCACGTCACTTGAAGAGTGAGAGCGGAGAGGAAGAACAGGTTAGTCTGCCAGAAATGCATGGTGAGTACGTTGCGATGTGTTCTGGAGTTGGTTCAAGATAGGTAGAAAGCTTGCTGCTCTTCTGCTTCTGTGCTAACAGGAATGGACTTTTAAAAAGTCTCGGGTTGAAGTGGAGGTTGTACTCAGATTTATGTTCCTTTCGTCGTGCCGGTTACAGGTGTATCAAGCCGGATCTCAAGTGGTGAATTATCTGCTGCATTTCACTCCAACCAGGGAAGCATAATCGGCGTGGCATTTTCAGGCAATCGGAGCGATTCTTCCAGCATACAATCTATCACGAGCCCCCAGCAAGATTCGCTGCGGATCAGCGGCTCGTTTCTTCAACCGCCAGTTTCTACTATCTAGACGATCTCGGAAGTGAATTCCACTGCGGTGTGGTAGAGGACATATTGTGAGAATGGTGCATTCACAGTAGTAGTGAATCCGAATGTGGTCAGACGAACACAATATTCCCCTGATGACGAGGTCAAATGTAGCATTTTGGAATCGTGCAATGCTAGTTCAATAGTAGTGCGGTAAGAAATTGCACTTTGTGTTGCAGTCTCGCATTGGCTGGGCCACGATTCATGGAATCTCACCCGTACCGCGACGCGAATAGCCTGAATACGTTCCCGACGCCGAACCTCTACTAGCACAGAAGTACCGTCGTCAACCAGTTATGAGTGACCATCTCCCCATGAGAGAATTAAGGTTAACCGGATTCCTACCATTGATATCGAGGCACTAGCATGTGTACCTGAGCTACCGAGACCACATGAATACAAGATGAATGTTGTCAAATCTGCACTCCGCAAATCCGACAAAACAATATCAGCTGTACGTAGACAGCTTGTGCGGCCGACATACGGCCGGGAAAACGCCGTACCAAGAACCAAGAACCAAGAACTAACAAAAGCCAACAAGTAACAGCAAAAGGAACTTGGGTGTGTTGCTACAGAACAAGAGAACGAGAAGCCAGACGGGGTACAGCCAATAGCCTCAAGTTTCGGTTTCAGATGAAATCAATTGAATACCCAATAGCATTACCCCAGATTGTGTGACGTTGAACAGCATGTCCCAGCAATCTCTGTATCCCCCACGGTCTGTTGTTGACCACGTGGAGCTAAGCAATTGCATACCACATATGAGGCTCGAGACCATAAGAGAAATCAAGTACGGTACCACACACTGACATAATTTGGAATATATGAAGTTCCCCCCTTTTTGAAAGTGGCTACCGTCTATGCCTCGTCGACTTTCAAGCTACGACGCCACGTACAGTAGGACCGACTCACTCCGAGCGGACTTGTCGTAAATGTAACCAACCTACTCTTTCTGTCGCGCAATAAGCGCTTCCAACATCTCCAGCAGCATCAAGAGGAGTACGGCTTGCTTACCACGCGATCTACGAACAGGAAGAAAAAGGAATCAACCCTTATACCGAAAAAGAGAGGGTTCGCGATCAGGGTACCGAAAACACAAGAGGGGTTCCGAAGGGGGGAGGGGGG
>LLKJ01000742.1:0-12101 GCA_002242865.1 Clarireedia sp. CPB17
CCCCAACCCCCCGCACTTAAATCTCGGCCCCTTCACGCCCTTCTCCTCCAACATATCCTCATCAGCTGACCTTGTCATCCCACTCGCAAGACGACACCACTCGGATATCACGTGCCGCCTGTTCTTCATCTCACGTTCCCATTCATCCAAGATAATTGAACTGGTAATTCCCTGAGAGCTATTCAGATAGACCATATAAAAGTGATAGATATCTCATCACCCCGACGATAATATTCTGCTATGGGAGATTTTCCAGAATAAATCTGACGAACTTTATAGCCAATCCATCCATAAGTTCCAAATTCAGCATCTATCTCTTTCGCCGTCGCCGGTAGTGGTAAAACCCAAATATCTCCAATGATACGCGGGAGAGAAGGTAGACATCTAAAGTTATATCTGAATACTCCGAATCTGAATCTCTTATGTAGTCGTTCGATTAACGGCGGGGTAAGTTACACAAATTCAATTTTCAAGATCGGCTATCCGCCATATTTCTTTTCACGACATATTCATAAATGCTGATATCAACCATTCGTCGTAATCTATTAATATACAACGTCTTTATTTATTTTCTTCTCGATGCCATTCCTTTCTTCACCATGTCATCCCGTCGCCCCCAGCTCTTCTATTTCCTTTGTCTTCCTTCCTCTCCCAACCCATTCCACCCCAAGTTAACATCACCGGGCCAGATCATACTGAAAGAAAGGAAGGGGAAAAATCAAATATACCTGCAAGACAACACACCCATAACGAAATATTCATAACCGCTAATATCCTAAACCTAAGCATAACACTTCTCGAAACCCAAGAATACAAATAATGAGCTCAACAGTGATAATCCCATAACTCATACGCCAAACAATTCACTCCGACCCACTCCATCCAATCCCATCCCAGCCCAACCAAACCATCCCCCTCCCCCACTTACTTCGTAACAAACCCCAACCAATCCGCCACCACCAACGTAACCATCGCATGCGGCGCAATCCTAACATAATACGTCCCAAAGCCCCTATAAAACCTCAAGATCCCCTCCTCCCTCGCCACCTTCAAAAACGCATCTCCCATGCCCTTATAAACCCTATCCTTCCCCCTCCCCTGCTTCTGCAACCTCGTCTTCACAAAATCAAACGGCAAACTGAAAAAACTCGCAAAGAAGCCCGCCACCGCACTCGCAGCGAGAGTCTGCGTTGTCGGGGCCCAAGTTGTGCGTTCTTTCAGCTGGCTTTTCGCTTCCGAGAAGAATGCCAATTGTCCGAAATTCAGCGCCATGGCGCGGACGACGGTCGGTGCGGCGCCGGCCCAAAGAGCCGTGATGCCTTCGGTCTTGGCGATGGAGGTGAGGGCGTCGATGACGGATTTGTAGTTTTTGCGCTGGGCGAGCGGTTTCAGCCCGTCGGATTGCATGCGGATGAGCGCGAGATCGGCGGGGTTGCCTATCATGGCAGCCAAACCGCCAGCGGCGAGACCGGCGCCGGCGCGTTCTTTGAAGCCGATTTTGGTGTTGTTGGTTTGCGAGCGGATGGTGAGCTTTTTCATGAATGTGTCGAAGAAACCCAGACGGGCGGTGGTGTAGACGGCTTGGCGGAGGAGGCCAGCGGAGAGGCCGGTGTAGAGGTCGAGGAATTTGCCTTGGGCGAGGATTTCGCGGGTTACGGATAGGGGAGTGGGTTTGGGGCCGGTGCGGAGTCCTTCGCCGGCTAGTTGCAGTCGAACTTTTATCATGTCGATGGGTTGGATGACGGTGGTGGCTGACATGCCTGCAAGACCGCCGTTGATGAATGGGAGGGCGGCACGCATGAAGGGAGTATGGAGGATGTCATTCTTGACTCCTATAGGGTCGGCTTTGGCGGAATCAGCAAGACGTTTCGTGGTCTCCATAGCTTCCACTGTTTTTTTTTTGGCGGCTTCCGCGGCCTGTTTGAGGGAGTTGGAGGTCGACATGTTGGTGTCTTGTGGACTATGAAAGTAGACAAGATTGACGTCGAGCACTTTCAATGGTCTACTATAGACAATAAATATTAGCCTAAGGGTTCACTGAGTAGAGGGTGGAGGGGCATCATGTATATATGGAATAAGAATGCACTAGATTCTTGCGGAAAATATCCCAAGGACAATTGGACCGTTGATATAGCTCCCCGAAAAAACAAGCACAAGGAGTCCCGAGCGGCAGTAACAACGACGTTTTACTAACACACAAAACACAAGCGGGTATTCCTGCGGGACCGAACGGACATGCAGAGCGAAACCGGTTCCGGATAGCCATGGTAACGAGACGGAAAATATGGAGATGAAGACTAAAATGAAGTTTACCTGAATTTATCCCCTTGAGAGCTCGTGCAAAACCGGGGTTCTCGACCGATTGACCGTCGCGTGCGGAGGCTTTTTGGGCGGGTAGCAGGTGGGCTGATATGCAAGTCGATCGTCTGGCCGATATCAATAGTATACGACCTTGTGCAGAGGAGGGGATGCTCATAAAAATTCCGTATCGCAACAGTAATCGAGGTAAATATCGATGAGAAGGTTGCGCGGTTTTTTGAAGAAGCAAAAAATAAGGACTCGGGAGATGGAATGGCTTTTGTAGTGTCAAGTTTGTTTGGTTGGGCTTTTATTGACTTCCTGTTGGCCGGCCTGGCCCTCCTCTCAGATGCTGAAGCAAGAGTGGTAGGATCTACTTGAGGTGCGGGGTCGATGGACGGTTTTAGGTTTCGATTCTTGTTATGGTGCAAGGCACGTACCGGTAGGCGGTGCTACAGTATTGATTCTCTGTGTAGTGAGAAAGTCAAATCCCTGAGAACTGTCTTATGCCAATCAAACAGACGTTTCTACATCTAGTTGCTGAAATAGCATGGCACGTTTGATGAATCTACATTTGTTGTGTTGACTTGGATAGAAAATAGGAGGGAAGAGGTTGTGACGTGAGCTTCCTCCTTCCCGAGGTGATACTTTGAAAGCTTGGAAGGAAGTAACAAGAAGTACCTAGGCATACGGATGTACATTGGCTGCCAACCCGATATACTTTCGTGGTATGATGCAATGCATCGTTGTCTGCTTTCAGAGCTGTGGGTGGTACGACATATCAACAAAGGACAATGAACCTTTGTTGTGGCCCTGCAGAGTCCAGGATGTTCATTCCCGAAGTGATTCATAGCATTATTTTTAGAAAAAGAACTCGAAACCTGTTCGTAGGTCAACATCTCCAGGGCTGAGAAGTATTTTGTGTCGTCTGCCTCTTGGTACTTCTTGAGTGTTTCGAATGTCGATGTACCGCGTTAAGACGCAAACGAGGGAGCTTGGAGGTCGAGGTTGAAAATGCGGGGTAGTCTAGTACCAAACTGGTCTAGTGCGTTATGCTATCATGATCGGCGATAAGGCGTCGCAAGCAGCAAATCATTCTCCCCCTTTACACCTTTTCCGGACTTGCCAAAGATTTGGAATTCCACGGACAAACAATCATTTCATGGAATTCCGACATAAGTTGAGGGACTTCCAGATACCTTCAACACGTCACCCAAGTGATTTTCACATAGGACCAAGTGGTTATCATCGCTCAACATATATCACATAAGACAACAGCCTGAAGGGTTCTCCGCCCTTCCCTGTAATGGCTAATCCAATCCCAATCATACAGTACCAAGAACACATGCCATGCGCCTATCAGCGACCAGTGCTGGTGGTCCGTATTACGAAGACAGAACAAGCACATGTGAATTCCTCCTCAACAAGACCATCCATTCAACAGCCAATCAGTCAGCCCCTGTTTTCAATCTTCTCCTTCCCCCACCCGATTCATTTTCGCATGCGATATCGTATTTGCCTCTGTCCGTCTCATTTCCATTCCATCATTGTCCTCTCCACCACCGGAATTTTATTTTTCCGCTTGAATGTAGTTGCTCGCGTGGGGTACCGACTTACCGGACGGACCCGATGACAAGCGTGTGGGGGTTCTAGCTTAGTATTGAGATTTTCCGTTACGACAACCTGTGCAATAGGTGAGGCGGGAAGTGGGGGGACTCCAGTTGATGGAGGATTGTTGATTTTGTGGCTTGTCTCGAGGGGAACGTACTGTGGAGATGCCCGGCGAAGTTTTCCACCATGAGATTATGAGATAAGTCCGGTTGAGACGAGCTGAAGGGCTTTTGAGCATGTTGATTTCCGTGTCTATGTTGTGCTTACTCCGTTTCAACATAAGTGGATATCGTTGAAGATCTTGCGGTCTAGACTATGTGTAATCCTAGTAGTCCCTGGGAGCATCATGGTGCGCGAATGATTGTTTCTACAAGATTGTCCCGTGTCCTTGCAGCTGCCTCATTAAGTAGGGCATCTCTGGGATAGTATTTCTGGTGAAGCACTGGCTACTAAGCTAGAATTTCTTTGTGGTCTTAGAGATGGACTCTACAATATACGGGGCAGTATCTTTGGTGAAGCTGCAGCTGCTAAGCACAAATCTGTTCAATGCTTCATGGTCCGAGAGATAGACTACACTGTATCCTGGGTTCAAGTGATTTAATGCGTAATGATCCCAACTACCTGAAGAATCTATATTGCTAGGGGTGACCCCAAAACAGGATTCTGGATCCACGATGATCTCTTGCTCAGTTCACGAACTTTCTCATCTCTTTTGTATCTCTTGACAGTTTCCCTCCGAATCCCTCGATCTACCTTATGCCAGCATGTCGATCACTAGAGCGAGTGATGCTGATACTGATCTGCCAATCGTCCACATTTTATGTTCTATGATGATTGCGATCCCATAAGACAGATCCCAAAAGTAGCAACATGGGAAGAAATCTGGAAGCCGTCGCATTACACCTCGAGTTAAACTATGGGACTACGTAGTCTGCAGAAACCATTTTGGGACCTCTATCTCTCTGGAAGTTCTTTGGAAGTTTTCTGGAAGTATGAAACTAGAAGGAAGGGGAGCTTTCTTTAGAGTCCCCAAGTTTGTTGGCTGTAGGCTGCAAACCTACCCAGGCGGTGGGTCGGGTACCCGGTAAGTTGGGCCATCCATGGGTGGGTTATGATGACTAATGGGTACCCATTGGGTGGGTTGAGGAGGAGATTTACTACCCATTTGCTGTTACGGGTTCCCATAGGGAGTATGCTACTCCTATGCCCCCCTCCAAACCCCCCTACTTGGGTCTAGGGGTTGGTTGAGGAGGGGGAATTACCCACCTATGGGTACCCATTGAGCAGCCTAGTTGGCTGTCATCTACTCTGGCCTCGAGAGTAACTGGACCGTATAAGAATCGTCGGGATGTCTCCGATGTAGCCGATAAGAAATCCACTTTGTTCCTGTATTACTCCGCGCTTCTCGGAGCCATTCAATTGAACGTCTTCGTTTTGCTATAGGTTTGCAGTATCATGGGCCTTGCAGATTCGCTAGCTGCTAGCAAAAGGATTTCTCACCAGTCTGTTCCACTGTATAACCGCCAAAGAACATCCAATATTCTAGGCCCCATTGCCCAAGTGGGTACATATTGAAAACATATGATTATCAACACGACTATCATCTGATCGAAATAAGGGGCATTGTCGCTCGCTTACAGACAAAGAGGATAAATCAAAAAGAAAGTCAAAAGAATGGTACATACAACAGTGGGGATTCGCTGGTGGTCACCCACCCAACTACTAATCCACCGATTCAAGGCTTATGTATGGCAGAGCGGACGGGATGCCCAGTTCTCCTTGATCTATGGTCGTATTTGCAGAAACATGCTTCAAATTAATCTATATATTATTTATAAACATAATTAGAATTATGCCGCGAATGGAAGCTTAAGTTATCGCTCGTCAACTTACGAAGTCGTCACGCCGCTCATCATAGGTTCTGGCACGTACAATCTATTACAATTACATGTATCACACCCAGGAGCTCGACATCCTTCTACTCATTTGATAGTAGTTAATATCGTAAATTTGTGGTTATTTTGAGATTCAAAATGAAGCTAGCAAGTTCGTATTAACCTATACGCCAGGCCCACCGAAATCCCTAGCTCTTGCATAAGCTAAAATGAGCTACAAATACATGTTACTGATATTATTGTCCTTAATAACAGTATGTAATCCATTTTCATAACTGCTGCTCGACCTGCTACACATATTGACACAAAACTATTCGATTGTCACAGGTATGGATGGGTGATTCAGACGGATAAACTTGCCCGACACATATCCAACGCCACAACGTTCGTAGAATGTCCCACCAGAGACCCTTGAGACCGGCTTCACGATTAAAACATAATGTTTCTTCGTGCTTATATCACTGACCTTCCGGTTCTCGGTACCAATAATGACACATTTCGCCGAGGCAATTTCTGCGCCATCGTAGTATAGAGATGCTTCACCTTTGTCTGTGTCTGCGGGTATGTCGAAGCCAGACGCTTTAGCCTGGATAGCTACACTATCCTCCTGACAGCTTGTCCTAAGCCAGGAAGCATGATCACGGGGGTGGTCAACAAATGGCAGGGTCACATCATCTGTGTACCATTTAACCTCACCGCCTCCAGGCTGGAGGAATGAGATTGCGCCATCATAAGCCATCCACGACCAAGAGGGTGGAGTCCGGCGAGAATGTTTTCCATGTGGAATCTTCTTCAGAGGTTCTGCGTCATCGGCTCGCCTCCAAAGCAAAGAGCGACCCCAATACGTTTCGAAAAGCCCTGCGAGGCTCCGCGTTTTGAATGCGACGGTCAGTCGCTCCATTATTCCATCAATGGCAATGGGTCGATCTTCGGGGTAGGAAAATTCCAGTCTGGAGTACTGCTGGAATAAAGTGGTCCAGAGGTCGATCTGCTCCCCAACAGAACTCCCTTCGCGAATCGTATAGTCAGGAAAGTTTGGATCGCCAAGGAAGGCTGTTTTATCACTATGTAACCGATGTCAGTCCAGCCTAGCCATTTACTAATACATTCCACAACTTACTTCTTGAGTTTGGCCAATGTTTCGCAGCGTATGCCATCGCCACACTCCCAATACGTCTGAGTGTCTGTGAAATAAATGGTTCGGCGCGCCAAGGCACGTTCCTGCAAAACCCACCCGCGGCGGCTAAGGGGACTGTGCAGAACATCCCGCTCAAAATCATTCGTGATTGTCGAGATGAACAAATCGTCTATTTTGGCGCATTTTGATCGTGATCGTTGTTGTTTTAGAAATCCATCTTGGCCGCCACTTGGAGAACTGCAAGCGGCTAAAACGCAGTACGCACTGTTGAAAATCATCTGCATCTTGTCTGCTTCCTGGTCAAAATCGCCATCGGGACCTTGTAGTATACAGAGACAATCAATCCATAGATAAGCGCAGCCGAGGGCATCTGTGATTGCAATGGCATTGCTGAAGCCAGGTGCATTGTTGTTTAGTAACATCATTGATATCTGACCCTTGCGAGAGTCGATATTTTTCTTCGTTGTCACGACGGAATCAGGCATAGCACCCCACATGTGGGAGAGTGCAATGTAACGAATCTCCGAAAGAGCATGCTTTGGAAGATCTGCGGTCACTATGATCTTCGGCTCCTCGGGGTTCGTGACATCGATGAGCCTTGTTGGTAGCACTTGGCTGTTAGGCCTAGGAGCACAGCTATTGTGGTGCTTATCACAATCTTCTAACCATTTTCCGAGCAACTTTATAATACCCCCGGGCGCAAGACTTTTATCATCAAAGACCCGATCAACTGTCAGCGGCTCTAGTATCGACGCAGCTAGGGGGGTCCTTTGGTTCTGATTCATTGCTGTTTATCTTATTAG
Source organism: Clarireedia sp. CPB17 (assembly GCA_002242865.1). Classification (NCBI taxonomy): domain Eukaryota; kingdom Fungi; phylum Ascomycota; class Leotiomycetes; order Helotiales; family Rutstroemiaceae; genus Clarireedia; species Clarireedia sp. CPB17. Next base: position 7,746 of record LLKJ01000742.1, read on the forward strand.
ACTTGCATATTATAATGCGCTGAGATTTCAATACTTACCACCGAGTCGGAGAAACTTCTGGTTGGTTTCTCTCAATATGAAATCGCAACCTGATTTCTCTAAGAAGATAGGCGCATTGCTACTGGTCGTCAGCTTCAGAGCTTCAGCTGCCGTGTCGAATACCTCGCAAAGATGGCAGTTCCCGTATTCATATAGCTTTTTCTTATCAAAGGAGATCGTTGCCTGCGGCGACGTTATATCGATAGCTATACAGTTGGTACATAATTTGCTTTGGCCAGAGTCGAGTTTCCGATCTTCCAGAATTGATGCAACGAAGGACGATTCTTCAGGGAGGGTCTTCCACTCAACCCTCATGTTGTTAGTGTATTCGCGTTGCTTAGCTATCATCGTTCCCCGCGATTGGTCTCGGTTCAAAGGAGCTTTCATTCCTCTTTCAAAGTTGACCGGCAACAACGAGTTACCAGTAGATTGTAATGAGCTGTTTGCGCTTGAATCAATTGAAGACCCAGACTCTAGAGGCATGCCTATACAATCATCGTGAGTAAACAAGTACTCATCGCCTTCTGCCTTTGTAAGAATCTCACGAAGCTGTTGCTCCAGGTCTTTAGCATTTGTGCGACAGCCTGGGGTATACATCTCTGAATCTGGGGGTAGTTGAATCTTGAGCAACCTGTCCCTCACCAACTTCACCAAGTCACCGATAGCGCCATCACGCTTAACGTAATGCTTTAGTATGTGCTCCATCCACCGGGAAGCCGCATCGCTTAGCACGTAGGTTCCTCTGTCTCCTTGTTTCCAATATGGTGTCGCACCTTTTTCTCCCGAAGAAAGTCCATTCGCACGCAAGAAATCCTTGTGGGAATTGTAACCGTACAGTAACCACAACACAACTTCAAAAATAACACAGCCCATGGACCAAATGTCGAACAAACGTGATATCTTTCCTTCGGCCTTCTCATGATTGCTTTTCTCCAGATCTGGTGGCTCATACCATCGTGTCCTCCACAATTCAGTTTCCTTGCTTCTCCTTATGTTTGTCACAACCTGGTGTTGTTGTGCTCTTCCAAGATCTGCGAGCTTCAAGGTGCCTAGATGATTATCGTTTTTGCTTTTGAGGAAATGTAATATATTTTCCGGTTTGATGTCGCCATGACGCCAATTTCCAGAGCCGAGCTTCAAGGTGCTCCGATGACTATCGGGTTGGCCGTTGAGGAAACGCAATCTATTTTCCGGATCGATATCGCCATGACGCAAGCTTTGAGAATGAAAATTTGTGGTGACGTTTATCCCATTCCCATCTTCTGGGGCGTCGATTTGGAAGATAGGATTGGGGGAGCTGTTGGTAACTGGTATGCTGACATGACCATTGCTTTCACTTGGATTTGGATTTTCTCGCGATAGGAGTTCTGGCGATTGTGGTATAGAGCCGCTCGTGGAGTACCCAGGTGATTGGGCCTTAGTAGAATGCATTGCCTCAAGGGCTTGCGCCAACCCATGCAACTGCTTCAGCATTTCTTTGATTCGTCGACGAACTTTATCGGTGTCCTTATCTTGCACTTGAGGCTCAGGATACTTCTGCCAAAAGTCAAGAAGGCTTCCGCCATCAGCCCATTCAAGCACAAGACTGTAGTTATCGCTCTTGGGATCTCTTGATCGTTGTCGGTAAGCGCCAAATGCTTGGATGATATGGGGGCTTTTCCCATTTAGCTGTTTGTAGGCTCTTGCCTCGCGATCCCATTCTTTTCTGATGTCGTATTCTAGGTCGCTGCAGCTTTTTAGTGTTTTCAACGCGACAAACACCGTCTTGTTTGACACTTTAATCTTGTCTTGATGGCTAGCTAGCAGCTCCGCACATTTGACTTCGCTGAAATGGCCGTGGCCGGATGGAGCCGATTCTCCACTGGGTGATTTGAACGGGAGAACTCGATCGTTGTCGAATTCATAAGTAAACTTCTCAACTTCAAACTTAGGTACGATAAAGTGTAATCGCCGCCTTTTGAAATCATCAAAAAAACGAAGAGCGCTCCACGGACTGTGATCAAAACAAGGCGCTAAAAGTTCGCGGGAAGACAACGACTCTAAAGAAATGTCGGTAAATTCGTTTTCCTGTATGGACTTCATAGCCTCCCGCACATCGCTACACCTGGTGAAGACCAGTAGCAGTGTCGCAAATGTCTTCGGCGCATGCTCGAGTATATAGTCGACTAGGGAAGAAACTTCGTTCCCACCACCAAGTGCTCTCTGTATTTTATCTCGCTTTAATAGCTCATCCCATTCTTTTTCCGGAAGATATTGATCTTCTGGTGATGGTGCCAGCCCAATAGGCTCCATTACTCTGAAGATAATGTCGTCGAGGCCATGAAAATCTGTGGCTAAAGGGTCCGCCATTATGTATGCCTCGTGATCTGCCCTTGTACTTAGTACATCGGTCTGTTTTCACTAAGTAAGGTGTTCATTTACCTTGGTAATTGATAGATTTGTCCAGAGACTCGCTCGATGTAGTCTCAATAATGTTGTTAGGGACGGAATCTTGGTGAAATGAAGAAACGACACTGAAGGGAATTGAATGAAAGTTGTTACTCTGAAGAATATTTTTCATCACTACACGATCTAAGATTATGGGAGTATGTATGCAAGAAATTGGCTCACACGGCTAGCGCATACATGGGAGAAGGCCCTTGAAGATCGAGCCGGATGGTACATGCGAATAACCGCTCTCCTCAGGCTTTTGCATGAGATATTGAAACAGGACATTAACCATTGGTAAGGCGGGATTGTAATTAAATGATACCCTGAGCATGGCGCTGAAGACCGGGATTCAGCCCCATCGTTCGTCCAATGCGGGGTGATGGCAAGGTACGATCGGCACAGCCTTGTCACCAACTTCTCAGCTCTTTATATTCATCCCTAGTCATCTTGTATCTAAAACGGGGATTATGCAGGAGGCGTGCCGATAACGCCCCCGGAATGAAGAAAAAGGCGGCTCTGAGATGCAGTGAAATCCAATAACAAACCTTGAATAAGTATGTGATTGAAGCCTCTGATACGATGAGAATCTCAATTTTGATGATTTGCTCATATCTATGGTCCACCAGGGGGTGCACTTACTACCGGACCACTTAATTTAAGTGAAATACCTCAAAACATCACTTCTAATTATCAACCCTTTAAAATCAACCACATTAATTATAATTAATACTAGGCTTATAAGACATAATATTATACTACCTATTAAAATCGTATACTGCGAATATACTACCCGAAAAAGACAGCAGTTCTTTAATATATTGGATAATAAAAAGCCGGGGTAGTTAGTACACTCGATTGAACTCAATATAGGCATTACGCATAGTACAGTATAAAGATAGATTAAATAACACAAAGAACTAGAAAAAGATACATATTATCATACTCGTAAGCTCTCAAAGAATCTAAAGATCTATCCGCAACACTTCCTAGAGACTTATAAAAAGCTTATTAATCCTAATCTCAATCCGGTATATAATCGGCTATATAATACTCAAATTAAATATCACCACCTTCATATTAAACTACACCAGTTAGAGTTAAATCTACATCGATATACAAAAGAGGCTTAATATTATAAATAAGTATATATAAAGAAGCGGATATCCCTACCAAATAAGCAAAAACGGGTATAATATAGTTATAATTATATCGATAATATAATTGAAGAGTATTGGTCTTATATTCTCTTTACAAATAAATTTCATATTGATTCTATTACCCAAAGGGTAGAGTATATTCTATATAAGCAGGGGATACAATATAACCCTGAGAATATTTAAGAAAAACCTACTCTTGAAAAGTCAAAATTGTATATTACTAGCTGGATTAATTAGTATACAAAAGTAGAGAAGTTAGAGTTCTATAATAACAAGGAGGTATATATTGAGAAACCTAAACATCCTTGGAAGCTTAAGAGAAGGAAAAAGAATAGTAATAATAAATAGCAATATCACCTAATAGAATAGTAAGCCTCGATTAGCTATAAGAAGGAGGTTAAATCTAAGGATAATATAATAACTTAGAAATACTATATCGAATATCTATTATCTATTTATATTAAGGCACTTCAAAAACTAAGAATAGAAGAGGGTAATTACCCTTCAGATTAGCTACTATAAGAGGATGGAGATCTATTCTATAGGATAAGAAAGTATAGGCTAGTAAGGGTATATAAGGAGGCAAATTGGATTCCTAGTATTATATATCCTCCTTAGTTGCCTGATCTAAACCCTATAGAGGGTATTTGGTATATTCTAAAGCAACGGATATATAAAAGGTAATAGTATAATTTAGAAGAGCTTAAAGAGTGTTACGAATGCTTGTCTT
>LLKJ01000745.1:0-27851 GCA_002242865.1 Clarireedia sp. CPB17
CCCTAAGCCTGCTCCCCATCCACCAACACCACCTGTCCCTCATTAACCGGCACCGCCACCACCCCACTCGTTCCCTTCGGCGTCTCAATACTCAACGCAAACCCACCTCCCGAGTTGAAACTCCACGCCACCGTAATATCCCCCCTCGGCGTCGGCACCACGCCTCGCGCCCAACTCACATCCCCCGGCATCGGTTTAATCGTCCACGTCTGAAAGCCCGGTCCCGTCGGCGTAACGCCCAACACAAAATTCGTCAACGCAGGCACAATCCCCGTCGACCAGCCATGCGCCATCGACGTAAAGCCCTGCTCGTACGGACTTCCATTCGGGCCAATGCCCTCCCACATCGTGACTTTCGGATCATTATTCGCCATCCATCTATACGTTCTGCGAATCTGATCGAGCGCGGACGCGACCTCGCGGGTCTGGAAACGGGCTTCGATCTCGAAGTAGGACATGAATGCATACACGCGTTGGGAGAAATCAGCTTGCAGGAGATCGTTGTCGTAGAAGGCGTTTCCGTAGAAACGGGCGTTGTGGGTGGAGAGGTAGGAGAGGATGGATTGCGAGCGCGTGCGGTTGGTCGTGCCGGAGAGGATGGATATGCTGTTGCCGTCTTGGGCGTGCGTGGCGCAGAAGGTGGAGCCGCAGGTGCCGTCGAAGAAGGCGCCAGCGGAGGTGTCGAAGTTGTGGGAGTTGAGGGAGGCGGAGACGGTGTTGGCGCGGGAGATCCAGCGATCCGCGTCGCGGGGGTGTCCTTGGGATTTGGCGATTACGGCGGCGTTTTTGAGCGCGAGGACGTAGAGGGCGTTGTAGTAGGTGATTGGACCAGTGCGTGGAAGGAATGCATAGTCGCCGTATCCCTCGGAGACTCCTACTCCTTTGGTGATTAGGCTGGTTGTGTTGTCGGTGACAGAAGGGTAGAATTGGTCGAGAACTTTTAGCAGTGTGTGATAGTATTTGTTGATGTAATCATTGTCGCCTGTGTACAATAGAAGATCGTAGCTGCATACGACCCACCATAATGGATAATCAAGTAGCGGAAGTGTGTAGTTGGAACTATATAATATTAGTGTTAAACTGGTGACAATATTGGCAAACAACTTACATAGACGCTGGTGGAATCCAACCATCATCCCTCTGATGATCCGCTAAATCAGCAAGGACATTTATACTCGCCTGATGCAAATCATGTGTTAAGTACGAGGTCCTCGATGAAACCGCTAGATCACCAACATAAGGATCCCTGTCCCGCTTTGCGCCATCAAACAGCACCAGCTTTCCGTCAAGCGATGGACTATAAGCACCCCGCGGTTCAGTACTGTTTTTCTCGAAGACATCGGTGGCCAAATCATTGGTATACACTGCGTCATACCACCACTGATTGAGATCGTTATCAGAGCTTTCGAACCAACCAGTGAATGTGTCAACAGTGCCGCGAATACCAGAGAACTTAAGGCTCAAGTAGTCGATGTTAACGGTTCCGGAGGCGTTGGTGTAAGGAGCATCAGCAGCTAGTGCGTCAAGATATATTTTCACATATCTGAACCCGTGAAGGCCATCTGCACACACTTGAGTGCCGTACTGACAGCCATGAACGTCTGTCCACGTGTAGGGTTTCTCAGCAACAGCGATCTACCATTGTATATGGTTAGTAACGTCACCAATGACTACAGTGGCCATTTAGACTTACCTGATCTGACCCAGGCGTTATGGTATCACCCTGTGAGAAATGTCAATTGTGAAAGCAAAATCAATGCACATGGAAGACACTCACGTTATCGGAGCGTGAAAAGTCCGAAACATTCGTCAAGTATTGTAAGGTCTCGGAGAAAGCCAATCGAATACCAGGAGTCTTCTTAGAAGCCCCAGCAAAGTTTATGCTCAAGTAGCCCGCAACATTGAGACCAAAGTCAACAGTGATTGAGGGGACGGTAGATGATCCAGCCGCTCTGGTAAGAGTAGCTACACGGCCACCCGAGTTTAATAGCGCATCTGCGTTCTTGACATTACCGCCAGTGGTGACAATACGTTGCGGCTTGATGATGTTGGACGTAGGTGCTCTGACATACTTCTGCCAGTCTGGACTGTGACCGATAACGTCTTTCCGGTTAAGCTGGTTCTGCAGCTTATACCGGTCGTGTTTATATGTGAGACTTTCTGAATGAGAGCGTGGTAGACAGTCCGCCAAACTCGCAAGAGCGACAATAATAAGGAGTAGAGAAGGCATGTGGAGTTTTCCAACGAGGGAAGGAGGAGAGAAGTGCATCTTGCAAGGTGCGCGGTATTGAGATGGTGGAGACCTGGGGAAACTCCACTTTTAAGGAAGAGCGTGAGGGGAAGTTCGGTGTATCTTGCGCGTTCATTATTATTCACTTGCTATGATGCTATCGACTGCAGTGTCGCGATGTGATCTCCTTTCGCTGACGTTGATAGATGATATCCCGAACCGACTCCTGAAATGGCAAGGCGCGTAAATTAAGATTTGGCCTGTGAGCCACTATAATCCCTGCGGGTCTGGGGTAGAGGCTGAAAAGGGCAAAAAAGGGGGTGCGCCAAAAGGTCCCAGCTTGGACCCTTGCGAGACCATTTCTTGGGCATGATGCCTTTCCGTACCGCATGATCATTTACTGAGATGCCGACAACGACGGAAATTAACAATGATGACCATGCATCATAGGTTTCAGGGGCCACCGGATCGGATCATTCGGCCGTGGCACACAATGAGGGAAGGGTTAATTCGTATTCTTCTCACGTAACATAGTAGTTTCTGTTCCTGGTGCTGAACAAGTATTTCGCCGAGGTCTCGGAACATTTGCCCTTTTCTCCGGAAATATCTAACGATATCGATATTGACTTACAAATACCGTTGAAAGATATCCGTCGATAGTTTCTCAGCACTAACACTACGACCTTGTCGTAAATGAGCGGGAATACGTAACTAAGTGAATCGTGGTCATTTCACACAAACATCAATACCGGATAAAGAAGGTGGTACGCCCACCGAACTGGAAAGTACCTCGAACTTGCATATTGATGCCAGATGCGCCTTCGCTTTGACGACACATGTCAAGGTCGTGGAAATCACATTTCGCGGCGTGCAGTTTGCATCCGAGCTCAAATGGTGTTAGGCGGTTAGCTGACCTTCTCAATAACTGTTGTCCTAGCGGGGTATCAGTGAATAGATTGTTGGTCCATCCTCCTCCTGACAGTATTCGGGTTATTTACCACCGCATGTTGGACTTTCTTGCGTCACCGAGTTTTAATCTTGGATGAAGTCGATCGTGAACAAGTGGATAGCTCAATCTTTGGGGTGTCTTGACTACTCCTGCACGAGAATATTGCTAATCTCGGAGTATGCAAGCAATGAAAGCAGGCGAGAGAAAATGTTGGAGATCAGGTTCCTTGTACGACTGGTATGACTCCGAAGCACCATCATCTCCTGAAAATCCGCTACACAACTCTTCTCTCCTTTACCTCGATCGAAACTCAAGATGCCTCCCCTTTCACACCAACATTCACCCTCACAATCACCGCCTCCCTAGGTCCTTCATTACCGACGGGATTAATAAATCCACCATTAGTCGTTACATAGATGTAATTCTGGTCCTCTCGTCCTCTCCCAAAAGCAACAGCCGTTGGGCCTGCCGTGTATTTCTTGTCAAGGCCACCCAAGATTCTCATTCGACCGTCTTTCTGCGTTTCTTTTATTTCGACTCCGATGCTCGGAAATTTCAAGATTGTATGAGCTACGTTCGTGGCAACATACGCATTACCCTGCGCATCAAACGCGAGGTCGTCACCCGTCAGATTCTCCGCAACAATTTTTAAACTTCCTTTCTCGTACTGACCCTTATCGTCGATTCCCATTCGCACAAGTGTAGCACGATCTGAGATGGTAGCGAATATATGTTTGCGAAAGTACTGAACACCATTTATGGCTGGCCATGGAGGACGGTCCGTTGCCTTCCCTAATTCGATGTCCTGAAGCCAAACCGAGACTTCACTAGTAAGCACATCGCATGCAATGAGCTTTCCTTGAATTGACTCGGCCACCAGTATGGTGGAGGTGTGAGGGATCATAGTTGCGCCGTTGAGCCACACTGCCTCCGGAATATCAATGACTTTAGTCACTGAGAGCCGCTGTTCACCACTTGGAGATGAATCAAATTGACGCATATCAATTCGATACATGGCCCAGGTTCCAGCAGTTCCATGAAGCCCAGAAAATGTGTAGAAGGCATCAGGTGTGTTCAGATCTTCCACGATTGCTTCAGCTTGATACTTCGATCCATAACCACCATTCCCTGCTTCCTCGTCATTGAAGGTAATATCGGATCTCGAATTGAAGTCGTAAATGACTTTCACAGTGCTCTGTGGATCGGGGTGTCTAGGATCAACATAGATAATCTCACCCGAGATCATGTTCGAGACTAGAAGTGTACCATTGGATCGAACGGCGAGGTTTTCGAGAAACGTGCCCACTTTCATGCGGGCAATGATATCGTACGGTAGTAACGCAGGAATGCCATCGATGTGTTCTGACATGATTGCTGAAAGTGGAGAGTCATATTCATACTTGAGAAAGACCTATGTTCGCTATATGTACTGTAGGTAAAGGAGGGGTAAGTAGCAATGAGCTCGGTTTATAATCTGTATCACCGTGGTATGAATGCAATCAATTGCTTCATTTTCCGGATGCGGAAATTTCAGGGACATCATGGATGCATTCTATTAACTAATCATTAACGCCGTCAATGATGATTGGAGGAGGCTTTGGATGGTTGTAACATTAAATGCACGGTCGCAATTCGCTTAGTCTTCGTTCAGCCTGTAGGTTCAATAATCACCCTTTTCTTCCTATACAGACTATTTCTAGTGACTGACCAAGCCGATATTCCAGGGCGCCCAAAGACAATACCAGGTATGAGAGAATGCCATCATATCATTTCTTTCATCAATATCGAGTGGGACTTACCATTGCTTTGAATTCATTGACCAGTGGGGCATGCATGCTTCGCTGGAGCACTCCATCCCTCCCGAAGTCGTGATAGTAACATTCCACCGTGTTGGATGCGACCCCTCAATCCGCTCAGATAATCAACGCAAGCCATTGATACGACCGCCTTGGAGGCTTCCCTTGACGATCGGGGTCAGACAGCACGAGAAGATCGAATAATGCAGATCTATGGCAGCAACGGAATTGGAGAATCAGTTCACCGACCGACCAGTGATACCACTCACTCAAGAGGCGATTCCTCCCAAGGCCACGAGGCGTATGTAGGAAGCTGAAACAAGAGCAGTGGTCTGACACTCGGTCTGACAATCTATCATCAGAACCGCGTGAGATAAGCAAAGCCCTATCATGAGGCGTGTCAAGCAACTGGCTGAATGGGCTGATTGTCTTTCATCAGTCATCTTGAGTAAGTGGCGCAAATACTGTGCGGCTGGTGAGGTTTGGATATTCCATGGTGAAGAAATACCTGCCGAGTTTTCGCATGGCGCAACACCACTTTTCTCTTCGGGATATGATCGATTGGTCGGCGAAATCATAGACGATTCAGAATGAGGTTGTGGGGACTGCAGCGCATGCTATTCGGCACACTGAGATTCCTCTTGCAATCGTATACAGACTATGTACCGTGTATCTTTGATGGGCTTGAAGGAGGCGCATTGCCGAAGACTTTGGGTAGCACGAGAGCGACCATAACAGGCTTATCTCCCTACCGAATCCTGCCGTTGCTGCAGACGTGAGCGGAAAAGGATTCTCAAGGGTAGAAGTTGCGTCTCGCTAATTTGGTGGTGGTACCACTTCCTGTACACAGGGACTTCCCCGCCCCCGCCTTTTGCCCTAAGATTCTCCAGCCTCGCAACGAACTCAAAATATTCGATGGCAGGTATGCACAGTCCTTGGGTTGAACCAAACAGTGAATTTGAATGTCCCGAAAACAAAGAAAAGAGGCGTAGTAGAGAGGACACGATGAGCCATGCACAGTTCAGCCACGAAACCCGAGGTTTTCGTGCCTTTGCTGCGCCCTAGGGACTTTCATTCTGATCTTGCAGATAATCAATGTAGGTCAGCAGTGAGAGGCGGTGCGAGCCGGGGCGATGAAAAGAAAACATGCAGTCGAGGCACGACTTTCTTATATTGGAGACGGGGTGCGCCATAGCCAGCCTTCTCAATACATGCCGTCGAAGTTGTAGAATCTGACGAATGTTATATCGTCTGACCGGATCTCTCTTTCAGCTTTATGGTCAGCAAACTACGGGTTAGAAGATTACTAGCCTCATATCAATCAAAGAAGTCGACCCTTAATCAATTAGACTTTTTCTCGAAGCTTCGTTGCGTCGAGTCGCGAATTGTAGGATCACGAACAAACAGACAACCAACGCATGATGTCGTTCATATATTTCTTCAGCAGCAATCTAGCAAGACTTACGAAGATAAAGAGTCGAAGTCGCAAAGAGGCCATTCATCATTGCGATGATTTACCCAAGGATGATTTACCCAAGGATCCAGATCCTGCATGGGAATTTCCTGGAATTCTGAGCGATTTCAGAGCTCAATCTTGCTTGACGTTGATACAAGAAGACGCGCGCGAAGAAAGTCTAGAAAATCTCGGTCTGGATGTTGCTGATGACGTAGCGAATTTGGGTGGAGACATTGACGAGAGAAAGGAGGAAAACTTGTTACTTCAGCAATTGCGACCGCCATTTCAAACTAGATCCCAACCTCATGATTATTCTACTCTTCTTGCTTCTCATCCTCCTCCGGTCCAAAACTCAGTCAACTTGAACCCTCATACCAAAGCCTCGCTCTGTCGAATCCCTTCAGACTCCTCCATAAGCATATATTCATCGGACCCTTATTTATGCGACACTATGGACCCTACTGACTCGAAATTCCGAAGAAGAGCTAAAACCCCTGTCTTTGCTATCGGCCAATTGGAATGTAAAGCGCTGGAGCATAAATCCGACCCGTCAGAATCAATAGCTGCCGGATATAGAAGTCTCCTCCCACCACGACGTTCCATTGCTCCACCAATAGATCTGGATATCCTTCACAAACCTCTTCACCCAGTTAGAAAAAGTTTAAGAAAGATTAAATCTCAAGAAAGCCTTCGAGATCTTTGCAAAAGTCATTCCGGATCACCGTTTACGGCTTCGGATTGCGAAACTCTCGTTGGATCGGAGGGGGGGACGTCGCCGCGTCACTCTTTATATCAAGATGAACTTAAAAATAATCCATTCGATGCCGGTACAGACGATTTATCCAAGCCGAACAAGATTTCGGAAAAGTCCTCCCCGGCCGAGCAAGACGTCGGCCTTCAGATCTGCTCTGATCTACTTACCAGCAAGCTGAGAACGGCATTACATCGCCAAACTCTAAACGACAAGAAGCTCTCAGGCCTACAGATTCTGTTAATGATTGAATCATACGAATCTGTAAGGGAGCAGCTGCGAGAAGACTACCAGCGTGATAAGCACGTGACGGACACTGAAGCCGTCCTCGATAATTGGATCGAAGCTTTGTATACGATATATGAAGAGTCGATTCTGTCAAAGAGGTACGACAAGGGAAACAATCAGTATCCTCTGAGGCGCCCGTCGATGTCTAGCAGTGAAGGAAGCGATGATTCGTTGTACCGGCGGAAGTGGAGCCCAAGACGATCACCGAGACCGCTTTCAACTTTCACTGAACACCTCAATACTCGTGGCGGACGTTGTGTCTCCAGTGTGTATGGCTGAGGGGCTCTTTCAAATGGGACTAGATCAATGGTCTTGGCGGATGGAGATGCGTCGTCGGGCGTTGGAATTCGCTGGCTGCAAGCTATTTATCGACCAATATCGATGCCCGCTTTCGTTTCATCACCATAAATAACTGATTGCACGATACCACTATCCATACGCCAATCGTTAATCGCGCGCTCCGGTGCTTTCCACAAGCCCGGTCCTTACCTACATTCCAGTACGATGCACAAGTACTCAGTTACCAGAACTCAGCAAACCCGCCGACGACAGATCTAATATTCATTGGAAACGAGAAATCATATGCCTAATCTTATGTCTGGCCTCCTCAATCAACGGAGCAGGAGCAGCCATAAGTAGGACGCATAGCTGCAAGTTCACTTACGAGCAGTTCACAAACTACACTATGAAGCACTAATGAGATAATGTTGAGTGTAGTTGTCATTGTGTGGGATTAGTGCTCATTGTTAATATCTATCTGAATGGAAGCGCATGAAGGAGAATTTTTTTACAATCTCGGTACGACATCACATCACGATGAAGGAATGAACGGCCTTGCTGGCACTGGACATCGAACCACACTACCACCCTTCCGGTCATGAATAGGTGTGGTTTACACTTACGAGAACCACTGATAAGACAATAATGAAGAGCGAGAATAAGTGCAAAGGAAAGCCTGGGCGAGAATCGATAATTATTTTCTTTTGTATCACGACTTATGGGCCATGAATGATAGCTTCATAGTTTCTAATACTTAATGAATAATGAATGATATACCACTTTTATGGTTTTTGTTCGGGGCTTTGCCGGATGTGAATTGGATGGTCGCCCGAGGATCTTTTGAGGAGAATGAAAATGTACCATAAATATTTGTATAAAGGTCTGGTAGGCTGAGAGGAACCTCTTTTCCCAGATATATCCGTCGGCCTCGGCTTATGCCTCTTAAGAAAATTGTAGAAAGCGGTGTTGGGTCATCTCGGTGTCGAAGTTTCGTAGCAAAAATTGGGGTGTGCTCGTTCGTGAGAACGTCGTAGAAGTGCTGCATGTAACCACAAGTTACTAGACAAAAAGATGTCCTCTTGGACAGACTGGCAGGACGTAAGTGCTCACAATTGATAACATTTCGAACATGATCTTTCACCCGAAGAGAAGATTGATCAATGAGAACCATAACAGAAAGCACTTTTAATTCGAGAATAAGCAGTATTCCAAAAAACATGCAATTGCAAGCATAACACCAAACTCTGAAAATCAATCCTTCCCCCCCTTGCGAAAATCTCTCATAGCCACCAGAGCCTCTCTCAAAAGACCTGTATGTAATTGCTCCCATAACGTCAAAAGACAAATCCCAAAGGTATCGGAGAAGAAACCGTAATCTCAAAAAAAAAACGTTGCATATGCAACCAACCATAACGCCAAAATATGGATCCCAAATGTTCAAAAACTTCTGATGAATGAATACCTCTCTCGTACAGCCAGCACCAAGGCAGATCTTCAGCAAGCCTGCGGAAAGAGAAGTGATATAAACACTAATATGCTACAGCTGAGCTCCGGATGATCTTTGGGTGTGGATAAATGAAATTGTTCGGTGTTGGGGAGTATGGGGAGAGAGGTGTGTGTGTAGGGCTTGTAAAATGAAGTGAAGAGAAGAGTTGCTAATCAAGAGAAGAGCTGCCAACGAAGAGGAGAGTTGCCAGCCATGAGGAAAAGTTGCTCATTAAGAGAAGAACTACTAGCTATGCGAAAGAGTGCAAGAACATGAAGTAAGGTAACAACACCGGGACGTCTCCCAGCATCATTGCCAACCAACACGAGAAGGTTGCAAGAAGTTGAGGTAACAATACCGGGACGTCTCCCAGTATCATTCCTCGCGTTCTTGTCCTTCTCGGTTGATTGGATTCACGACAGTGTTCTTGCTTCTTCGGAAATGGCCTTTCGTTACCTCTCAATTGTGTGGGGTTTTTGATGGAGATATGCGGGACTGGTATTATGTGTGAATGTGATGTGATGAGATGAGAGGAGTTGTGTTATGTTATGCTTGCGTGAACGTCAAAGCTGGGTGTCTGTCTGTTTCTTCTCGAGTATGTCTTTGTGTCACCTCTAGTTTCTGCGACTTTTTGGTTGATTCGGTTCCGGATTAATGTCGTGTGCGAATGTGAAGTTGTTTTATGATTGTGTTGCCTCCAAGCGTTGGTGCCTTCCTAGCAGCCATAACAGGCATCGCGATAGTCGTTCTCGTTTCCCTCCAAGTCATGTCCCTCCAAGTGATGTCCAGTAGACACACCACTTTCTCCACCTCCAATATCTGCCAAGGTTTCGTTAATTGCCATACTGATCCAGTATCGTATTCGAATGTGATGAGAGAAGTCGTCTTATGCTTGCGCTTGCGTGTACCTCGATGTGTTGGTATCTTCCTAACACCCATAGCTGTCATCACGGTAATCGCTTAAGTCATCCTCCAATTCATGTCCAGGAGCCACAAGACCTTCTCCACTTCCACTGTGCGGGGTGGCGCTTCCAGGGTAATTAGGCAGCTCTCTATGCTCAAATTCGTTGTCATCGACTGTCTCGTTGTCGTCCACTGTCTCATTCTCATCCACGGTCTCATCTCCATCCTCAGACACATCTCCATCCTCCTCAGAATCCGTAACCAGATCAATAACGGTTACTGCTCTCTCACTCCTCACCTCCTCGTCCCTTCCCCATTGTTGGTCCTCATAAATGAGGCCATGGTTCATGGAGTACATGTGATGATCTTGATCTGTCGAAGGCCCCTCGTTGTATTCAGAGGGATTATAGTCAGGAGACACACTGACGCGGTACCCTTTTCGGGAAGGATCAAATCGTACATTGGGCTGATATATTTCATTGGTGACGGACAGCGATCGTTGTCGTTCAGGGGTCCTGGGTGGATGGTTCTCGTTTGGGACCATGAAGCTTTGTTGGCCGTTGACTCGTAGTTGGTAGCATGTGTGGTCGTCAACTCGTGGGTGGTAGTATGTGTGGTGGTGTGTGGTATTTGGGTAGTGATCACTTAGTGCGTGGTCGCGGAATTCTCCTCTTGGTGGCATAGCGGTGTATGTACGTTCCTCGAAAGGTGACTCCAACACTCTAAAACTCTGTTGGCTCTCAACCGTCGGGGCAGCTCGGTAAATGGGCCGACGCATGCTCTGATAGTATTGCTCGGCGCCGGATACCTCTCCAGCAAACCGTGTCGCAACGTCCGGTTGCTCAATCGTTGACGTGATCGAGACGTCAAACGCCACTGGAACCATGTCCTTCCCCTTTCCCTTCCACTGCCTATCGGCCGGATCAACGTTCTCATCATTCGGCTGCTCCCAATCTCTCTGGTCTTCCACCTGTGGTGGGTACTTCAATTCATGAATGACCTCTCTCTGCGTGTCTACTGTGTCCTGTAGACTACGCACCTTCCTCTGCAGCACAGCAGTGTTGAGATCCAAGTAAGCCTCACGGTCCTTAATCTCTCTCTGCAGTTCAGCCTCTACTTCGGAGCGTAGTGACTCCGAACGTAGAATGGCTACTGCGTAAGTCGTAGTCTCTTGTTGGAGAAAGGTGATTTGAGCACGCAGGATGCCTTCAGTGCGTGTGGAACTCTCCATTTCGGTCTGGTAGTTTTTAGATAGGGAGGCGATGGTAGCGGCATGATCGCGGTCTTTTGCCGCTAGGATTGCCTTATGGCGGCTATCCTGTTCTTGGAGTTTTCGGACCAACTCCTCGTCCTTGCGGGCGATCTCGCGGCCGTGTCTATGCTGAAGATATCTTATCTTCCGGGATTCAATAGGGGTGGTGAGGTCGGAAGCTCCCCCGCTATCAGCTGAGGGAGCAACCGGGTAAGGGATGCGAGAAGATAGGGGTGTGGATAAACTGCAGCGTTTATTTGCCGACTGGGGTGTGTCATCGATTTCGTCGATGCTGCGCTTCTTAGAAACGCTTTTGATAATCTCCTTGTCCGAGGGAGAGCAGGTAGAAGGGAAGGAGGAGGGAGAGGTAGAAGGAAAAGAGGTAGGGGAGGAGGAAGAGGGAGAGGTGGAGGATGTCCCGGAAGACATGGTGAGATAGATAGATCGTGATATAACGCTTAGTATTGTAACTTTTACGCCGTTGACAGGAATATGTGTAGACACGAATGTAGTAGTTCTCGATAGTTTGTAAGTAGTTGTGTTGTTGAAGTGGTTCTTTAGTAAAGATCAGAGAGTAGGAGAAAAAATTATTCTCAGAATCTGGCATTCAACTACAAAAAAAGTTGTAAGAGAAGAGAGAAAACCAGGGCAGCCCAGAGACTTTTTATCTATGATCTGGACGTTCTAGCCCCCTTGACCTACGGGAAACATATGATTAAGTGAAGTCTAATATACTCATGTTATTAGCTAACACAATCATTTAAGAGATTCACTGTCTCGATGACATGTATGATTTTGAGCGAAACTATGGAAATGAAAATAGAATGGCGGGAATGAATAAATTCGAGTGAATAGATATGACTCGAAGGTCGCCGTGAATCGTTTGTGCCATTTTGGAGTTGATTTCATGTGAATACCCTCTGGAGCAGCCCAATTATTCATACTTTGCTCGATGGTAGTTTGAGTATTTTAAGGATAGATCTTCATCCTGAACTACAGGAGAGCTTCAGTCCTACGGTATCCTTCACGTGAGATATCCAGCTAGATAATCACTACAAGAGATGTACGCCTAACGCGTAGGCTCGCGTGGCGTAGCTCTTCTCTCCCACTTGGTTAAGAAGTCATCGAACCCCAATTTACTGTACAAACAAAGCGCCCCTGTAATCCTGTCCAGTCTTCTGTTTGCCCCGCACGGTTCGGAGGTATAGTCTGCAGGTATCCGGAGCAAAGGCGTGATATCTACTGGGTGAAGCAACCTAATGATATGAAAGACTGAAAACGGCCCAATACAGAGCGGAGAGAAGGTCAAGGAAAAAGACCAGGAAATGTTGTAGTGAAGTTTAGACCAGCAATACGAATTCACTTGCATCTTGTGACGCCGGTGACTTCGGCGACGTCAAAGTTACAAGTAGCAGAAGGAAGAATAACATGCAACGTCGGATGGAATAAGGTAAACCATCTATTAAAAGTAAATCTGAAAAATAATACGTAATAAAATCCTGGAAGGGCGAAGTGACATTTCTGACTAAGAAGTGTTAGAAATTTTTGCGGATAATGATTCACTGCAAATTATTCACAAATGATCATTCAAAAATGATCATTAACGAATATCCTATCCGTATTTAATAATTAGACTAAAAAGTAGCCCCTACAAGAAATGTGATCCACACAACTATCAAGCAGAAGTAGCTACAATGGGTATCTCAAAGCAAAGTATTCAACGCAAATAAACAACAGTGTACTTGTGCAAAACAAGCTTAGAGGTGTATACTGCTCCCAAAACTTAGAAGACCTGCACTGTACTATACTCATCAAGCCCAAGACTTGCGTCTTTGAAACCAATATACCTCTGGTTCGCAGGTGTCCAAATATCAAAGCCCGATCGACCTGACATATCCGTAGAACCATCCCAAATGTCTTCCATTTCTTCCCTGAATTCACTCTTCTCTTCCCCATTCATGATCCTGAGCTTCTCGAAGTAGCAGTATCCTACGTAAAATATGCCGGTGGTGTCGCCGGCCTTGGGACCGTCTTTTGCCATGAATGTCTTCAGTTGGGCTGATGAAAGCTTCTTGCCACCTGGAAGATATTTTGAAACCTCTCGTAGAAAGCCAGCTTGTGTGATTCCATCATACTCCAGGTAATCCGATATCTTTTCACGTAAGGAATCGCAGGTGTCGTATACCTCTGCAGTCCCATCCTCCTCACGTGGTAATTCGATACTAGAAATATCAACCATATCCCATTCTTTTGCGGTTGTCTTTTTTGGCTTCCTTGTAGGCGCTTTGGCACTCTCAGTCTTGGTGTTGGCTGTTATCGCAGCCGGCGTCCTGCCGACTTTCTCTTTCTTTGCTCTTATTGGCATTGTCGTAGATGCAGCGGTTTGTTTTTCATTTCGAGCTGCCGCAGGGTTATTCTCCTTTTCTGCTGCTGGGCGATGTAATTTTATCCATCGCAGATACTGCTCTTCTGAGTCGAATATTAACGATTCCTCTTCCTTCATTTCTTTCTCCAATTGTCTAAAGAAGTCCCACCCCTTACGGCAAACAACGTTCTTGCTCCCAACTTCAAAACCTAGCGTCTGACAAGATATAAAAATTTTGTATTCCTTCTCCGGCACGTCGATGATTTCCCACATGGGCGTCTTGCATCCTCCTCTTTTCAACTCCGTGCTTACGTCTTCAAGCTCCTCTTGAACAGGCCAATCCGGTATTTTTTCTTTAGGTTGCAAAAGTATTCATCTTCTGGGGGAAGAATTCGCTTTATGAAATCTCTGATCAGCTCTTCCCTTGTTAATGAACATGGGTCGCGGTCTTTTGTGTTGAAGTATGGGATACGCTACGACAACGTCAATGCATGATGGATGGAGGCAAGTTGATGAGAAATACTATACTATTTTCTCGTCATCATGTGGAGCAGATGAGCTCGAGGCATATTGGGGGCTGAGGTGGAAAGAATTATTTAATCGAACTTCTGCTGTATTGATATGCCGTCAGTCGATGTTTACAAAATCCGACCTCTATCAATCAGCTGGGTGGCTGGTTAACCGGGCTACCCAAAGGCGGGCGGTGAGTGTATCACGTGCATATCTAAAGTGGTTTTTCGCGGGCGCGGCGCGAATTGTCGCGTTTCCACTGAAGGGTTTCTGCCTCCGAGCTTCAACGACCGCGAAAATCCACATCATTGGTAATCGGCGCAGAATCGCACTTTCTTGCTAAATTACTGGCGCTCGATACGAAGATGGGTTCCGATGAGCTTGCTGCATCCTCCTGATAATAGATCTCTGCAGCCATGGTTGAAAACTCATCGGCTCCTGCGAAATCGATTAACCTTGGAACAAGACCGCCTACACCTCCACGAGAATCTGAAAACATTGAACGACAGCCTGTAACGGCTGGCTACTTTCGTGGCTTCTTTACCTCCAAAGTTAGCCCCGCAAGGCAACCGGCCTCAATCACACCAAAGTCATCCATCGAATTATCTACTCCCACCACATCTGCATCGAGGAAAAAGGTTGTCTGGTCCGATTTGTACAGTTACGATGATCCTACAACCGTGTCCTCAGATATAAACGCACCGAACGAGAAGAATCTCCAGCAACTACCACCATCTGCAGACCGTGTTGCGACCAAGTCAATTTTGAAGGCATATCATGGGCCTAGTCTTACAAGAAGCACGTCCGACTCGTCTGACCATAAAGACAAGAAATCGATCGCGAAGCCTATGATACTCGAACCCAGAATGCTCGAATCAACAACAAAGCAACTGGCAGGAACAGATAGGAGCTCTAAATTGGATGCTTATGCGATTTTATCACAGGCGCTTAAGGCATGCGACAATGTTCCGAACAAGAAGGCTCTGTCGGATAAGATGGGTCTTCTTCTGCAGTTTATACGACGAGACCTCAACGCCAAAAACGATTCTGGAGCCCTGGATGTACAAATCGCAAAGGAGGCGCTGATTTTGATATCGAGTTTTCTTGAGAAGAAAGTTGTTGCTGATATGTTAGATTCGGAATTTAGCAACTTTCTGGTCAGCTATGCTCTAAAAACCTTCAAGGACCCGCAGATGTCGAAGGAAGTGGTCAAGCTACTTATGTTCATTCTTGCTCAACAAAACTTCCCGCCGAAAATAATGACTGCTGAGAGAGTAGTCAGACTCATCTCTGATCTCCATAAAATTGAGGAATATGTCAAGGGCAAAAGTATTGTAGAGCAGCGCATCAACGTTTACCGGACGCTCCTTCGACAATCGCAACCTCAGATGATCTCTGAAACAGAATGGCTCAAGGACTTGTTCAGCGACATGTTGAGTTCTTATCCTAATGTCAGATCTCCGGCAATCTTATTCGGTGAAGAGGTTGCCACCACCTTAGGTACGAATAGCAAAGTTTCTGGGAAATTTATAGAGCTGTTCAAAGAGTCTGATGGAAGTGGCCAAAGATATGGCACCTATTATGTTGATCGATTGAAGAAGATGGTTGCCAAAAAGCCACCGGTTCCCGTTCCTCAGATATGGAGCGTTCTCATCCTGTTTCTTCGTGCTCGACCCAGACAGCTCGAACAATGGACATTCACTAAGCCAATGTTAGAAGTCATTCAGATGTGTTTTAATTCGAGCGACAAGACTACTCAACTCGCCGCAAATGCAGCGTGGAACCGCATGGTATATGTCATTCGTCCAGACGAAAAGACCACCCCAAACATGGTCGCGACACTTAGCCAGCCAATGATTGGTCAACTCCAACGAAGAGATGTTAGAAGGGCCTCTAAATCAGAAAATGAGCATCGGAGGTCTATACTGAGTAGTATTTGCAATCTTTTATACTACTCACTGAAGCCAACCGCACCATCGACCCAGATTGAAAAATATTGGGATGAGTATGTTATGAAGATAGTCGGGAAACAACTGATTCGCAGCGACTCGGGAAACCCTGGGGAATCCGTGGATAAAGATCTCTTCGACGCGTGCTCTATTCTTCGAGGCTTGTTTGATTCAAGTATCCCGAGACCTTGGAATGAGTCTCGAGCGACTTCTGGGAACGATATCGCTGCCAATGAACTTCCAGCTTTAGACCCACGTTGGCTACGGAAGAATTCCTTTCGCGCATTTCAGGTACTCGATCCTCTAATTGAAATACTCTACTGGGATCTGGTTCGACCTTCCAGTGGTATCAGGCTGCTTTGGAAGGCCTATATTTCTTCGATTGCTTCTGCGGCAGCTAAAGAAGTCAAGACTTCGAATGATACAATGTCATACATTGCTGTTTTATTCGGTACACTGTATAAGATTTGGCAAAAGGGACCTAACGGGTTGGAATGCCAAGTGCGACCTAAGGACGGCGAAGAGGATTTCTTTGGGAGTTTTGGAACACTTGTTACCTCATCCATAGCTGGCTTTGGGGTTATTCCTTTTACTGAAAGACAACTGTCGATGGGTCAAGAGGACCAGTTTCTAGTTGTTGCTACACCCTCGCAACGATCGGGAAAATCACTCGGCCGGATCGACTCACCCCTACATCATTTACTGCTATTGCTCACAACTGTCTCACCTGGGGCTTACTATGGTCCAGGATTTGTCGATATGGTAACGAGTATTCTTACCCCGTTCTTTGATTCTCGCCGTTTGAGTAAAGGCAAGATGGACCTTGTCAAAGATCTTTTGGAGTTCCTCCCAACAACTGGGAACATTGAATCTTGTGGCCCTATCTGGTCTTTACTAGCAAATCTTGCGATACAGGCTATCAATATGCGCGACGAAACTGTTACTAAGAACAGTATACATACGGAACGTCCCGTAGGAGGCGAATACCGCAACATTGTCAAGATACTAGAGATCGGGCTTGCGCTTTCGCCCAACGAGCCTCTCGAATCGTGGGATACCTTATTTGGGGCTCTCGTGACTTCTGCTTCTACTGATGCTGGCGATGCTGGCAGAGCTCTTGCCGTCATTGAGCCTGTAGCCAAGGCTCTCGTTTCAAAGTGGTTACCGAATGACAGACCAGCTCCATGCAACATGTTCTATTGTCAGTTGTTGCTCACAGAAGCAAGATATCCCAAAGATAGACAAGCATTGGATGCAGCTCGCACGATTCTGTGGGGGACTTCAACCACTGGACCGAAGATGGTGGCTTTTGATCCTTACTTGTATCTCTATGATTATACATGTCTTTGCTTGGAGGCGTCTTATGCCAATCTTTCGGCGACCAATGAAGCGCAGGCTTCTGATCTGCTAGTGACTTTGGGAGCACTTTTAAAACGATGCCCACAAAAACTGTGCATCAATTTCCTCGTCCAAGTCCAGAAAGGATTATCATTCTGGTTTGGCGATCAAGAAGCAAAGATTACCTGTGGAAGTGTCTTGTTGCCAGAAGTAAGATATCTATTTGCATTATCACGTCCTCTGCTAATTCTTATAGGTCGCCTCCCTTTGGACCACCGTCTCATCTCTACTTACCCATACGGACAACGAGCCCTCATTGATTCTAACTGACTTGGAGCATTTGATATCTTCGAGCTTGGAAAGTAAGCATGCTTCGATAGCGAACATTGCCATCGAAATGTGGAAGACAGCATTTAAATCTACCGACCAAGATCCACAATATCCGATCGCCATTCGGAACGCCTTGCATAAACTCGCCTCTGTTGTAGATGTTGAAATTCTGCATACTTCAGGAAATTCAGGGGCCAGTAGCTTTCCCACTCGCGGGCAATCTCTTACATATCTCGGCCATCAGGACGAACCGAAAATTAATTCAATCCCCGGCTTTATGCATAAGGGCAGGAAGCTAGTAACCGAATCTCAGACTCGCGTTGATCTACCACGGAAAAGTGTTGGAAAATCGTCCCCATACGTTCTGATCACAGCACCAGGCAATCAGCCGAGACGCAAGAAATCGCAGGAGACAACGCCTGAGCCAAGTACAAGAAAATCGCGGAAGAAGAGCTCGGTTGGAAAACTGCGGCACGAAAACTCCCAGATACAGTTCGAAGCGATTACTGGGTCTTCCCCTGTTTCAGATGCAATGGAAGAGTCGCAGCACTTGACTGAACGACAGAAAGAAGTTCGCGAGCGTCAGAGAGAAGAAGCCGCCTCTATGTTTCCAGATATTAGATCTAGCCCACGCCCTAGATCCGGCACCCCATCTAAGGCATCTGAGAACTCACAGCCTTTACATCCTCACTCTTCTGCAAAAACACGTCTACTTGCATCAGCCAGTGTTGTAAGGCAGACAACACCAGATCTGCGAGCCTTGGATCAGGATAATTTCATAGCCTCATCACCCACTCCAGCACGGAAATCACTTGGATCAAGAGGCTTCTCAGGTCCACCCTCATCCTCACCAGAATTAGCGAGTCAGCGAGACTCATTATCGCCCCCATTTGAAAAAGATACTTTGGACATCCCTTCATCTCCTCCACAGCCGACAATTGTAAACCACAGGTCGCGAAGGCTTACGGATTCTCTTGATTCCTCACCTCAAAACGTCCCAGCACCACAAACTCAAGCTTTCCCTTTAACTGCTTTAGAAGATTTCGATGTTACTTCGTTCCCTAACGAAGTTCTAGATACATTTAGCGGTGATCAGCACAATCGCGAGATTTCCAAGCCTCCGACACAAGTCCATATTGTCGGTCTTGATCTTGGCCAGACTTTCTCGACATATCGCAGCACGCCACAAGAACATGGAGATGCGGACATGGATACTACGATAGAGCTCACTAGCACTGAAGAACAGGCTCGAGAAGCCTATCTCCGAAGTCGCTTTGAAAGTGAAAGAGCTGATGAAGGGGCAATTTCCCCAATCGTCAAATCACCAGTTCTTAATGATGCTCCAGACTTACCATCAACACCAAGAAGAAAACTACGAAATGTGTCAACGCAGCAAGTGCCAGATACACCAAAAGATGTTTTCCTTGATGCTAGGTCCAGTCCGCTGTCATCAGACAGACCTCATGGAAGTGATGACAACTTCCAAGACGCAGTATCATCACCGCGACCAATGGCAGTAGGATCACAAAAACGACCTGTGATGCCCTCGGCTTCCTTACCTCTGACTGAGCTCGACGAATCTAGTCTTTTCAGAATCGTTGATCAATGCGAAAAAGACCTTAGCACTACTATTGTCTCTACACCTGCAGATACATCAAAACGAAATGCGACTGATATCGAGGAGGAGTCCGTAGGTACCAGGTCAAATTCTACCCAGCGACGTTTGACACCCAACCCCAAATTCACCCACGCTAGTCCACGGTGCAAAAGCCAAATTAGCCGTTCAAGTGAATCATATGTGTCATCGGCTCTCTCATTGATACCTGAAACTCCAGCGCCACTATCTCTAGAGACAGCTGCCAGAGAATCGATAGCGGAAGATGCAGATGAAATTTTGGGTCCCGATATGACGGTTGTTGTGCAAGCCCCAGATTCTTGGAAGCTGTTCAAGCCTACGCGGTCACCAAATGGTGGGAAGAAACGCAACTGGACTCCGATAAAGACTGAAGATCAGGACGAAGCACCGTTTAAGAAGCGAAGGCTTGCTGATATTGCTCAAAGAGTAAGTGAGGTGTCGGACAGTCAAGATGCACCTGCAGGTAGTAAGTAGACTCACATCAGTCAGTTTTCTGTTTCGGAGCTAACCATGACAATAGTACAATCAACCGCTTCCGCTATGTTCCAAGGTAAGCCGAGAGGAAGGCGAGGTCGTCCCCCAAAACGAAGGAACGATGATCGGGATGCATCTTGTTTAATGTCGGTGGAGATTGATTCGCCATCCCTCGGCCAAAATGGAATTAGCAGCATGGCGAAGAACAGACTCGATCATTCAAAAATGTCTGACACAGCGGTCACTCCAGAGCCTACCACAGGTCTGATTAGCGCTACTCCTTCATCAACTCGAGCAAAGCGGGCTAGTCGGCGACACAACCAGGCTTCAGAGATGCGGGCTGTAGATACCGCCACGAGTGTAGAGCTTGGAGATTCTAGCTCTGCTCCTATTGTGATGCAGACGAGTTCCATCACTGCTTCGGATAAGCTAGTTGCTGCTAGCTCTACAAGTTCTGCGGCCGTTGCTCAGATGGCACTTGACGAGGATGTTGGTGAAAATACCAATACAGAAGCTGACAGGTCTGAAGTGGACATTGTGGAGGAGACACTTTTGCAGTCTCAACTGGCTGAAGAAATGGAGTTGGAAGAGAGGGAGGATGAAACAGTTGGTGCTGAGATGGAGGCCTCTGATCCCCCTACATATCAGAGTATGAGGGCAAAGTTGTCGGGTTTGATCGACGATCTTGGGAAGGCTTCGTTAACTCGAAGTGAGATCAGTGAAATGGAGGACCTGTTTATGGAAGCTAAAATTAAATTGTTTGGAACGATGAGGCGATTGTAATCGGTGTCAAAGCTTTGTGTAATCACATTGCATATAGAGTTGCTGCTTTGGGCTTTCTTGTGCCCCATGGGACGGAAGGGCATAACACGGCATCATCGGGTTGGGATCAGGAATGATTGTTATGTTATGAAAGGAAGAAAAGGATTTGTAATTACTACGATACCACTGCAGATACTGAATCATATTACGTCGCACATGTTAAAGCTGCGAGACGTTATTGGACTACTACATTTGAGATGCGACGTGATGTATAGGTGCCGTATGCGCAGCTCGGTTTCGCATTGGAGGTTCTCGACATTATATTTACTACTTTTGCCCTCTGCATTTGTCCTACTACTCACTGAGCACTTTGCGCCCGTCCCCTTACTCAAGAATCAAGCATATCGTAAAGTCGCAACCAATCGACGTCGCCCATCTGGTATCCTTATCCAAGTTTTGTCCCCACCTTTAGCCTCAATTGGTTCCCGGACTAAATTCTATTGAAACTCCGAGCACTTTTCACATCCCTGTCGGCATGCACGCCCTCTTCGTGTTTCATGTTTCTCGCTTACATCCCACATTCCGTTTCCAGCTCCGTCTTAGGTAACGCTCACCGAACTTCTACCCCTCCTCTTGCCTTCGTCTCTTACTCGAGCAGAACAACCAACCAATTCGAATACCTTCATCTTCCTCTTCGTATTTTACAGGTATCTGACTGAAGGGCACACGCAGTAGTAAGTCTCACCCTTTCTTCGCCCTACACATTCTTTCATGCTGCATTTGATGTTTAGCTGCAAGAAACTAACTATAAGTACCTCGCTATAGTAGACTTATCCCCCTCCAAACGTCATCACACCATAATACAACTTCGAAAATTCTATTGTTACTACGTCCCACACATTCAAAATGGTCGACCGCCCAAAGAAACCTTCTGCCCTCTCCGCTACCCCGGGTCTTGCTCCTCAACCCCAAATCAACATCACACACTCCAACTCCCGCATATCCGCCGTCCTCCCTACCGGTGAATCTCTCGAAATTCTCCTGTATGGTGCCACAATCATAAGCTGGAAAGATGCCTCTGGTGCCGAAAAGCTCTTTCTTAGCGACAAGGCTATACTCGACGGAACGAAAGCTGTTCGCGGTGGTATTCCTCTCGTATTCCCTATGTTCGGGAAAGTCGATGGAGAGGAAGGTAAAGCTAAGGGAGTGGACAAATTGCCTCAGCATGGATTTGCACGAAACTGCAGATGGGAATTCTTGGGTAAAAGTACGAGTGAGAGTAGCAGCACCCAGGAAGAAGGTGGCGATAGTAGTGTGAAGTTGGATTTCGGCTTGAGTGGAAGTAATTTGCCGGAAGAGACGAGGAAGCTGTGGGGTGAAGAATTCGGCTTGATTTATAGTGTTACGCTTGGTAGAGAAGGGCTGGGTACCAGTATGGTCGTGAGAAATGAGGGTTCAAAGGCTTGGGAGTTCCAGATTTTGATGCACACTTATTTGAGGATTCAGGTATATTTTAGATCTTGTTTTTACCTAGAAGATCTAGTTTGACGACGACCATATGCTAACTTGAACTTTTCATAGGATATCTCTCAAGTCTCCGTTACTGGTCTGGAATCCTCAAAATATACGGACAAGGTTACCGACCCTATTTCGACGACCACCTCTCCCTCTGAAGCTCTTACCATTTCATCCAAGACCGATCGTGTCTACACCCCCGCCGGTGGCCCTAGCGCCCCAATCGTCGTTTCAGAAGGTGGCAAAAAGAAATTCACAGTCGCTAGAGATAACATGAATGAAGTTGTGGTATGGAATCCATGGATTGATGCAAAGGACATGGCAGACTTTGGACCAAAGGATGGATGGAAAGAGATGATCTGTGTCGAAGCAGGATGTGTTAGTGGCTGGCAAAAGTTGGAAGCTGGAGAGACCTGGGAAGGTGGTCAAATTATTACAGCTCATAACTAGCAGTTAAAGGGGGCCGGACATGAGGTAGCGCGGATTTGAGTAAATTGCTTGACTGATCGCAGAATTTAAGACAAATATCAATTGGACGATAATGCTTTGGTATGTTCTGTTGATTATCTGCAAAATTCTTTCGACCCAGGTGATTCCTTGATAGTGGTGAGATTTACGTCGTATCGGCTTGGCACATCGGGCTTCCTAGGGCTTTCTTGGTTCGGCATCGTAAGCTGGGTAGATTGTGCTACCTAACCCCTCTCTTTAATCAGCAGACACTACCATGCACAGACAGGATGCATACTGGGGTAGTGTCGGCAAAGAATGAGCTCTTCTATCTCTTCATAATTTCGGGATTAGACAAAGAGGATGTGGAAGATAGAAAGTATAGATCTATTATTTGGGAAATTGAGATGAGTAGGAGCTGGGGGAAGAGGACAGTTGTAAGAGGCTGATTGTGGAGGGTAAGGGTTTACTGGCAGCGGGGTTTAAGAGCACGAGGTCGATGTTAGGAGGGATTACTTTGGAGGTGGTGAGGAATGAGGTAATGTATGTGCTGTTGAAGAGGGAGGGAGAAGAGGTGATACCAAATGAGAGTAAGATGCTGGGGTGGAGGAGAGGAAGAGGTTACCGGTGTTGTCGAAGAGGGGTGAGGGAGGATTTGAGGTGAATTTATGCGGGGAATTAGTGGTGATAGGGACTAACATGTTCTGTTGCTGTGTATAGGATGGGCGTATGTGCTTCTTCGAGGCTTCCAGGAATTTTCAATCAACCTATTCAGTACAAAGAGTGAACTATTCCCGCCGCTGTAAGTCTCTCCCTTCCCTTGCCACCCCACCACAGCAACAAGCTAACCCTCTCTCCTCTCCAAGGTAGAAATCAGCCAATCAAACCTCTTCGCATCCCACAACCCAGCAATCGTCCCCTCATCCACAAATCCAATTCCCTCTCGCTTCAGGCACTCCGAACAGCGCCGAACATCAATTAGCATCCGTTTTGGACGTGATTCGCGTCAGTACGTGGCGATGAATTTGGCAAATGTGGAGTTTTATAGAGGTATTGGGACGGTTTCTGCACTTGAGATTGGATGGGTGGAAAGGGAGAATGGGAGGCGAGCTTTTGGCTTTCTTGGGGGAAAGAAATGAGGTTAGTTCTGGGTTTAGGTTGGTGCATGGTTGTGCTGCGGAGATGCATAGGGAGAGGACGAAAGTTTGGCTGTTGAAGCTGGGGTGTGAAAGGAGATAGTCGAAAGATATATCTACTCTCTTGAGTCGGAGCTGCGCCGGAATGCTACAGTGAAGCTCGGTTCAGGGATTTCACGACACCATAATACGTAGCCATAGAAGCAGCTCCATGTTGGTCGGCAGAGTTGAGTTAAGATATTTGTTTTAGAAATAATTCAGACATACTATGTGATTAGTAACATGCCAGGAATATATCATTAAATAGAATAGAAACATGACCAATCTATCGATTGGATAACTATAATACGCGCCAACGTCTAGCGTCGTGCATAAAAGCGCGTCACGTCGCGGGTTTTTCGTACCCAAACTCAAAACGTGCCTACTTCGTACAGTAAACAAATCACGCCCCTGAACACATCTACCGCGTTTAATGCACAGACTGCCATCACCACGGAGATGGAATTGGATAAACCTGCGCCGCTTATGATACGCTCGAGGGATCGAATGAAAACTCCAAGGAATGAGTTGCGGACATGGAGGACATTGATCGGTGCGAGATTGAGTATAAAGCGAGGTGCACTATCTTCAGCGATGTAGAGGATGTTGTTACTCCAATACGATCGGCGGCCGGTGGATTAAAATGATTGGTGTGGAAGAAGTGGGAGCGTTATGGATGGCAGTGATGAAGTAGTGGTGATTGAGACGAATGTAGTACAGGGCGGTTTCCCCGTGACTAGTGTCAGCGAGGCAAGTTGGGGGCGAAGATGCTTTGAACAGGGGTAAAAAGGTCTCCGGATAGAGATGATTAGTTGGTCTCCATCCTGATTTCACGGCTTGGATTAGCCGTGTCGGAGCATATTTGGGACAAGGAATTTGTGCAACTAGAAGTTCCTTGCCATTTGATCCAACTTAGCTAGTGATCAGCCAGGAGGCTTTTGCATTTTTGTCATGGAGTCTCATTCTGCAGCACGTCGCAGTGTGGGCTGGGACCCATGTTCAAATGGAAATGCACTTTTGTCAGTTGCCGTGATTGGTCAAGAAGCTTTTGCACTTTTGCCATGGAGCCTTGTTCTGCAGTAGGTCGCAATGTAGGCTGGAACCGAGCTCCGAATATAAATGCACTTTTGTCATTTGTCGTGATTAGCTGGCCTTGCAGCTTAACTATATAAATGCAAGGTAGAGATGGGTATTTAGATAAAGAGACGGCGAATTGATTCTCAGCAATCTTCAACTCAGAAATCTTCAGCATATTATCTGGACCTGATCATACAATGGAAGTCGATCGTTCAACTTCTTTTGGCGGTGTTTCAGACATGGCGGCGCAACCTGAAAGCATCAGAGCAAAGAATGATGCGAAATGGGAAGCGATCCGAGAACACATTCATCGCATCTATGTGGAGGAGAACAATACACTCTCGACTACACGGGATGTCATTCACAAAGAGTATTCTTTCAAAGCCGGGTATGGCTGTGTCTGCCCCAGGATTCCGTTACTCATGTTGACCATTTCTATAGCACTCGAAAATGGAAAGACAAGCTGAAAGAATGGAAATTCGACAAAAATCTTAGTGTAAATGATATGAATATCGTTGTCGCTAAGCAGCAAAAGCGAGCCAGAGAAGGGAAAGATACCGTTTTCATGCACGGTTCGATCGAGATGACGTCTGAGCGAATAGAGACATTCAAGAGAAGGAAGATAACGAAGGCAACGGATGCAGTATCTCCCAATGCTGGTAGGTAGGATAGCATATCATATTTTTGTTGCAAGAACTTGATCCGGAGAACTAACGAACGCGAACAGAGACTCCAGAGAATGTCACATACCATACGCCAGGCCCCTGCTCTGATGAGATGGAAGGGGTGGCTCGTCACGGCACTTTCTATCATGACGCTGATGAATCTGAAGAGGTACTATCGGACAAGCTATCCGAGCAGTTTGCTGAATTCAAATTCGACTTCGACGCAGATGTCGATGGTACTAATACAGCGGAACAAACAGCCGGCTCAGTGATGGGATCTGAAGAGCCCGCATCATCACCCTCTCAAACTGTAACAGCTGCAGACAGTGGCGAACTTCAGCATGATCAACCTGATCAACCTGTCCGGTTATCTACCGGCAAATATGGGGCCACATGTGCTGCCAGCGAACACAGTTCTGAGGGTAACTCTGAGAACGATTGTATCATCACATACGTCTCTGAAGTGACCTCCGAGTCGGTGACTCATAATTCTGAACTTCATCCCTTTGAATTCAGACTTATCCAAAAATACCGTTACTTTTGTTGCGACCTTGGGATCCGAGGCTCGCAAAGGAAGGATTTACCGGAACTAGACGTCAACGACCACGCCGACTTTCACTTCGCTTACTCCCAGCTGAAGTCGGGCTCTCTGAGGGAGAGATTATTTCATACATCATCACATACATATACAGTAATTCAGCTCGTGGCTTTTGTCATCTCATATGGGAAGCATTTCCCACATTACCGAGATCATGATCTAGCTAGGAAGGAAGCTGAAGCGATATTCCGTACGATAAACAACTCCACAAGTAACTCTCAACTACGGGCTGTATGTTGCTATCACCTAGCAACGTTGTTGCGGACACGGTCGGAAGAGATCCCAAAACTACTTTGGGCCGTTATTGTGACCAGAATTCAGAAGCCGGTGTTTCTCGAGGGGGATTGTGAATGTACTTTACTCGACGCTGTACAGGATCTTCGAGAATTCTACACAGGTGTCGATGAATCATTGTGGCGACATGTATTGCTTGCATTGGATAGCTTGCAAAAAACCATCATCATGGAAAAAACTGATGTACAAAGAGGGTTATGGGGCACCTATGGATTCTCTTTTGAAACTCGATTTTTCATTGCGACCCTTGGCGGCGTATTCTCCTCGATGCTCGAGTTCTCTATCGCTGACATAATGCTGCCAGCACTTGAACGGTCGGATCCCTTGTGCGTATTTACTCATCTACAGCGTTCCATGAACTTCCAGAGACAAGATGAATTAGACAAGTGTTTTGATGAGCTCGAGGCTGCTAGTTGGGCGCTATACATGGGACTTGATATAGCATTCGAACGTTTTGGATTAAGTGCATCGAATATTCGCGACCACATCCATTCCATCAGAAAAATTCTTACAGCTATTAGAGGCGGACACATCAAATCTTCTACCAAGGTCGAGATGGGGAAAGAACTTGACGCATTGCTGTTTGCTCAAACCAAGCCTGAGCCCATTATCGCTGCACATCTAAATCCTCTTGTCGGTTATATACATTATGGGCCCCGGCCCCGGCCCCGTTTCCCTAAACGTATCAAGCTGTCTGATGACCCACATTACATTTCGTCTCTACCCACTCTACACCACCAACCTGTCAATAAACCTCCCACACGTTCTCTCTCTCCAACTATGAGCAGGAGCTCCGCCTCTCGCAAAACGAATCATTTTGAGATCTGGCCTGAGGAAGCCACTGAGCCAATTCATGGTGACAGCGACCGTGATAAGAAGCCGCCCGAGGATGTAGAGCAGGAGACATCTAGCAGCCTCTCCTCCAAGGAACGTGGTAGGATACAGCGCTCGCTGGCATCTCGAATACCGCTATCTAGAGTAAGTACACTA
Organism: Clarireedia sp. CPB17; assembly: GCA_002242865.1. Taxonomy (NCBI): domain Eukaryota; kingdom Fungi; phylum Ascomycota; class Leotiomycetes; order Helotiales; family Rutstroemiaceae; genus Clarireedia; species Clarireedia sp. CPB17. Next base: position 27,516 of record LLKJ01000745.1, read on the forward strand.
ACACAAAAGGGAAAGAATCACTTTAGTGCTTTACTTGCCATGTCCATCCGGACAGCCTCAAGCGATACTTCAAGTGTTCGATTTGGCGTCACCTATTCCAATAGTAGCATTACTGAGTTGAGTGATTCATCATTCTTCTAGGGTCGATCAACTCGACTTTCGCACCATATTAACCACTTTTTCCAACTTCATGCCCATGAGCTGATGGTTTGCTGGTCTTGGATGGGAACTCACGTCAACTGAAATCGGATGACTGATCATAAGTTGCCCCATGCTCTTCGAGCCTAGAGAACTAGGTTAGTTCAGAGTTCTTGGGGGAGGATGGGGCGGGGCGAC
>LLKJ01000749.1:0-29684 GCA_002242865.1 Clarireedia sp. CPB17
GGAATAAATGGGGAGGGGGTCGAAGGAGGTGCTTGCTAGATGGTTAGTAGCGTGGTTTGTGGTTAGTAAATGGGGGTGTGGGTGTGTGGTTGCTTGGATGTTTGCTGGTTAGACGATATATCAATCACCACTGGGATAATAAAAAAAGCACGTTCTGCAATTTGATGAGCCGAGCAAACCTTTTGGGGTAGTTTTTCTTCTTGGACTTCTACCTTTCTATGAACCGCAGCTAAAAGTTGCAGGTTCAAATCAGCTGTATATCTAATCACTGGAAGATTGGAAAGCTGTATGATTGCTTTTCATTTGGAGGCTTGGAAGACCAAGACTTTGTAGTTGTATTAGAGAAAAGTGTAGATTTGTTTAGATATTGTTTGGATAGTAGGATGGAAATGATACAAAGAAGCTGTAGGATAATGGAGATGGATCTGTTACAAAGAGAATAGATTCAGCTAATTTGTTGTGCGATGTTGTTTTTCATTTCTTTGTTAATAAACAACACACAATTTGGATTCAACGCAAGACTAACGTGAAATTTAAAGATAAGCTAAGACTTCCCAAGGGATGGCTCACCATCTATAGTTGATTGCGCCGTAGAAGATGTAGTCACAGAGAATATACAAGGGGACTGCAGCTTATTGAAGAGTTGTGTGGGTTCTGATAGGTCTTTCGAAACGGCAGTCTTCCATGGCGCCTAGGATTAGAGATGCTGTAAGTAACAGGTAATAAGTAAGAAGTGATACCCACAAGTCGTTTGATGGAGACACTTGTAGTGGAGAATTATCATATAATTTATGAAAGAATTGAGCCATTGGTCGTTCCAGGCTCCCAGCGAGGGCGAATAACGTTTTTACAGTATTTTCCTAGCATCATATCGTGAAGAGAAAGTTAGAGAGCTCTCCGATAGGTCCATATAGTACGGAAGTATCCTATACGAATATAGACGAATCCTGAACAGCAGATGAACAATGAGACAATAAGACTATAAAGCGAGGTTCCTCGTTCTCTTCAGTTGGAAGGCACAAACTCACAATTGAATACTTAAGAACACATAGAAGTCTAAAACAACTTTCCCCGTCGACTTAAGAAACCTACCAAAGCAAACATGCATCTCTCCAGAGTTGTGTCCATTGTACTGACCGTGGCTTTCACCGTGAGCTCAACCACCTCAGCGATTGAAGTTCCTCCTCCCTATTGTCTGGACTTTTCCGACATCGAAACAGTTCCTGAGTATACGGATATCACAGCAAAGCAATTCTTCCAGAAGTTTCTCCAGGGTATTGCAGTCAGCGGACTTGTGATCTTCCATACTCCCGACATCCTCAAAGAAGACGAAACCATTGACGCCATCTTTAAAAGCGCCATCTCCATTGAAGATACAGTGCCCAATTACAACGAGACAGATTTCATAGCGAAGGAGCACCGGGCATTCCATCTCTTTCAGGATAGCAACGGCGATCTGAATACGCGCAATAAAATATACATAGTATTCTTTTGTGATGAAATCATCCCTGATGTTCCAAATCAGTTGGAATGTATCGTTCGTGTAGCCAGGCTGAAGCCATCGACGAGCTCCTTCAAAGGCAACGAAACATTTATTATTCCGCCGTCCAGCGCGAATTACATTACTGAAGTGAACTACCGGCATGGAAATGTTTGGGATTTGGAGAACTTCATTCAAGCGATCGCGCCGGAACGTACGGATCTCAGGATCATTGTTAACCTGAACATGAAGCTAGATAGGGAAATGGCTCTCAGAGCCTCTTCGAATGGAGGTCTTGAGCAGATTCGTTAGACTTCTAGAGAGCGGTGCGGAAAACTTCTGACTTCAAATATTAAACTCTCTTTGACTCAATATAAATAAATTGCTTGAAAATCATCAACTGTAATATGTATTGTGCCTGTACCCCCGAGTGATCAGCACTTTCGAAGAACTCGTTACAAACCATACTCAAAAATATATCTAGCACCATAGCATAGAGGCTATCAAACCACCTTGAAGCAGAGACAATCTCAAAGTACAATAAGTTATCCAACATACAAGATATATATTTCTAATTCTATCATCCAACTCGACAACTCCACTGTTAATTATGTAAAGCAAACCCTGCAACAACCCAACCAGTAAGTAAATCTATTGTACAAAGTATAACCTATAGCAATCTAGATATTAATAAAGCTAATATCACTACAAAGTTCTTTAACCCCTGGAGGATCCCTGACGAACAGTGTTTGAAGCACGATTAGCTTTCGCATATTCTGCTCGAAGTCTTTTACCAAGCTGTGCGTCCATCTCGTCAATCGTCGCCCTGATCTTTTCTTCTTTCTTTTTAAACTTATCATATGTAGTAGATCCCGCCTTTGTCTAACTTAATTTGTTTTTAAGAATTTGTATTTTCTCTCCCAGGTGGTCAAACAGAGCTTGATTCTTGCCCTTTGGTTCATCGCCACCCTCAGCAGTAGCACTCGCTCGAATCATCTTACCGACCTTTTTATCCATCAGCTTAATCGTCGCCCAGACCCACTCTATTTCATCTTCAAGCTCATGCCGTTTATATATCGACTTTGTTAATGTCATTTCCTTTTCAAGAATGGGAATCTGGTCTTCCATGCTGTCAGATACCTGAAATAGCTGCGTGAAATATGTTTGGTCATCACTCTTAATGACCTGGTCCTCTAATTTCTTCGTTTCCAAACGCATTTCATTGAGCTTTGAGCGTAGCGCTTCAAGTTTGTACCAGTTACTCCTGTCCTCGGCTTCGGCTTCGGATTCTGTCATTGAATACGGATCATCCCTTGTTTCGGGCTCCTTGGATTTCAATCTTTCCTTGGAGTTTTTCTTAGAGTTTTCCTTGGAGGTTTCCTTGGAATGAGGTTTTGCGCCTTTGTTAGGGGTCCCTGACGATGCGTGATGTCTTCTACGGCTGGGATCAGAGCGAGTTTGGGAGGTCTCTCTTCTATCTGTGTTTGAACCGGATGCGTTCGTGTCGGAACCCGCCCTATGAGCACTCATGTTTGCGTGAGGACTTCTAGATGACATTATACTGGTGAGATTTGTGAATTTCTCGAGCTGTCGAGAACGATGAAGGGCTTGGATGAGGATTTCAGAATACCTGTATGGCACACAGCTTGTTATTTATATTTGAAATGAACCAGGAGTTTCGTTTGTGTAATAATAGTTATCGCCATGGTTTGTTAGGCAACCTCTTTGATTAATGTTCTACCTAGATGTTGGCATGTTGCCTACGATGGCCACTGGCCAGTGGCCAGGGTGCTGGGCGGACTGAGGCCATGCTACCTAACTGCCAGAGATCACCTCGAGTTTATCACGTTGCCTAAATGCTCCAGGTCTTGTCTAGCATTTAATCAGTTTAGTTTTTGGATGAAAATAATAAATTAACGCAGTATTTCTGGATGTTGTGCACCATGGCCCAAACATCGGTCAACCCCAGACCTGATACTTGACGCGTTCAGTCAGCGAACTCGGATATCCAACTCCGAGGAAGACAGGAACTTCAGAAATGCTCCAACTGTAATATAGTTTGACTACCAAAATTATTAATAGAGAAATGTAACTGAACTAGTTTTGAGTGAGTTGGCCCGTGAGGAACCGGCTTCCTGTGATGTAAACACGTACTAGAAATTTTATATCGTAGGAACGCAGTAATCCCCATTATTCCTCACGCGGTCATAGTACTGTGTTGGCATTGCTTCTCGATATGCGGGCGGAGGCCTGTCGTATCTCTCATGCGAAAGTGATGTCGTGACTGGGTAAATATTTGTATAAGGATTGTTACTTTGGTATGATGACATTGGATTTGTGTATGTGGCGGGGTCAGTGAGAAGTGATGAGCGACCCGAAAGTTGTTCATTTTGGTACGTCTGCTGAGTGACTTGTCGTGTTGACTGGTATACAGCTTGGTATCTTGGAGAAACAGCTGATGAAGGATCCTCGGTGTTGTTCGTAATCATCAGATACAGAACGTCCTAGATAGGAGTCAGCTTTTGCTCTTGTCCGGAACTAAATTGTAGAACAACATACTGTCTTCATACCCAAACCTCTTACGGTTTTTATTAGACTTTGGTCTTCTTTCCCGGGTCCAGCGATCATACCCTTCACACCACCAATCAAGCTGGGCCGTTCACCACCAATTCTTCTTCTATCCCCACCGACTGCTTCCATAGCAGTACTCAACAATCCACCACGACTACCGTCTGAGTTCCGTCTTTGTCTGCTGTCTCTCTTGTGTCTACCTCCTCGTTTTCGGTCATTCTTATCGTCTGGAAGTCCAGTTAAAAGACTTTTCAATCCACCACTATTGGCAGGATAATTTGGATCTTCCCAGCGGCTTTTGAAAGCAGGCGCCGGACCGCTGGCGAGAGATGAGTCGGGATTATTAAATGCCTAAACAAAATATCAATATTAATGGTGGTTATAACTTCCCAAGACCGAAGGCACTTACAAATCGAGCCTGCGCTCGCTTATCCCCGTAATCTGCAATGAAATGGCCCATCTTCTTCAAGCCAGTTTGCTGCATGCGTCGCTCGTCTTGTGGATATATAAGCGGAGCCGAAGTGGGAAGTTGAATTTCTGTCGGCGAGCCGTATGAGTTCTTGGCTTGCGAAAGGTTATAAGTTAAGATCATGGCGAACAGACCACGAGGCTTGAAGATATTGTCATTTGCACGGTCGAGAAATGAGGCAGACCTGAGTTGAAGATTAAGAGGTTTAATTTTTGTGTGGATATGGCTTAAATACTGACTGTCTCTTGGTCTGGTAACCCTTAGCTGCTTGAACTGCGATGGGGACTGCAACAGATACTACAAGTGGGGCAATTCCTGGTGCGAAGCCTACCCCTTGTGCAGCAACGTTGACAGCATCAAGGTACGGTGAAGACTGTTATGTTTTTAGTAAATTCGAGAAGTTCAGTCAAAGCATGGCATACCTTGTGGGCTTCATTAAATGCGTCGATGAAATCTAAGAAAGTCTCTTGGTTAATACCACAATCACCAAGTGCTGGAGCGTACGCTCTCAATATTCCACGACTTTGATCTTCGGGCCGTCTTTGTGGGATAATGACCGGCTGAGACAGTCTCCCTGTGTGTCTTAATTCTTCAATAGGTAATTCATAATCATAGAATGAGACGTCCTTCTCATGGAGACCCTTCCGGGGCTGGCCAACAGGCCCCGCCGTTAAGTACCTCCTGTAGTTTTCGTCTCTTCGCATATCAGCGCTTATGCGAGCTGACAGGCTGCTTTGATAGTCCGCATAGTTTCGAAGATCTTGATGCGCTCGCTCATCGTCATTGAAAGGGACCTCTCGGAGGGGAATTTGTTCAGAAACTACGCCTCGTTAGCAAAGTATCGAATTCACTGATATTTGACTGACCTCTGACGGGATCGCTGTAGGATTGTCCGCGGATGACGTCTCTGTTGTAATTCTTGTTCGCTTGAGGCGACGGATAGGAGGATTTGGCTTCAATCGCTAGCCCAATTCCTGAACTGATCAACCCGGCAAGTCTTCCCATGATGACGAAGAAGGAATTAGCTTTCTAAGATTTGGGATCAGGGTCAATGTTGGTGTATGGATATAAGTAGTAATAGTTGGAAGCTTTTGTTCACATCGACAGACGTCAAAGTCTTATATTGAAGTGAGTCTCATATAGATTGTATCCCGATGGACCCAAGTGGTCTTAGGAGGCGTAGTCAGAACCTGAGTAGGTGAGTGCCAAGCTGCGAAGCATTGTCCGCTTGCGGCGAACTTCCCAGATTGAGAGACTGGCAGGCAAGAACCATCAGTTGGGTAATATAGATATGGAAATTGATGGAATTCATGACCGTATATGGTAACTGAAGCGTAAATTGAATGCATAGATCTGAGGGTTGACCCCTCTCGTTGAAGACTCCGCGCTACTCAACGATTACCCTTTTCGGTAGATTTTTTCGTAGTCTGCGTCAATCTCACAGGCCAATTGAATTCGAAGCGAGCCATCTAGATTGGCTACTTGCCAACTAGGACGTAATGTGGGGCTGACTTTTCCACTTCAGCTTGTTTGCACTGAGCACCATCAGATGTGACCTCTTATTGAGCATCTCTGGAAGCTGTAGACCTTAAGTACTAGATCTTTGAAAATTCTCATCACTTCAACGCGGTATTTAGCAATATTGAGTGTACTAAGCATAGAACACTGAGGCCATGCAGAACGAGAATTTTGTACGACTATATGAGAAAAAAAAACAGTCATAGTAAAATACAAAACCGCCCGAAATAGTGTCTTTCTGTCCGGTTTAAATAACAACTTATTTCCTACTTCGAAAACTGCCACAACGAAGGTCGCTGAGACCACGTTTAGACGTTTGAACCCGGCTATCTGAATTGTAGAGTACACCGTATTCAGAAATCATATCAGTACAGACGATGGAGTTGGTGAGAGACAATTTAAGGAGTAAGCTGGACTCGGAGTTTACGTTCTCATGAAAATACCATAGGTCGCCATGAAAAGAGATATTGTCTCTACTGAATGTAAACTAAATGGATACTTGGCGATATCAGAAATTTCCAGATGATGTATATGGCGGATTTCATAGATGGCACCGATGACTCGAATGATTGAGGACAACCCCAAGTAGGTCCAGCCAACTTTCTTCTACAATCGCCGAGGAAAAGCCACGAAGACCTATACTTGAAAACTATAGTATAGATGACTACCTCATCATATGCAATAACTTCTTGCGCAGGTACAATGGTGAGTGTGTGAGCAACGCGATATGTGAAGCAGCCACATAGACCAAATTTGTCACTCTCAGGAGTGGCGTCACTTTTGGGTCCACACGATATGTTGGAAGAAATTGCAAGCTCAAAAGGTCAATACCGAAAGGAGATGTCAACTTGGACTACATGATATTGAAATCAGATGAGCGGAACTGAAATGATGAAAATTTGAACGTCGAATACTCCCGAATTTTAGTTGGGGTGTAATCTTATAGTTATCTTTTCGTCAAAGGGGCAATGAAGAGCCTCGCCGCGACACCGCAGGCTTCTGCAACGCGACGGCTAGATTCTCAGGCAATAAAACAGGAAGTAGTCTCACAGCATGAAGATGGCGTCGCTGTTCAGACTGAAATTGAGAAACTACCCCAATTATTTACGAAAGTGGGGTGGGCGCTCCTACCGGGATTAGCCAAGTCGTTGCTCGGAGAAACAAGGAGCTTTCCAGTCTTTGAGAATGGCAGACTACGATACGGTACGAAACACTTGCCATGTTCATTCTCGCCGAACCTGCGCCCATTGTCTTGCATACCAGGAAAGTGGACTGAGATCGGGAGTTGTGAGGAATTGATTCGCTTGCACAGCCGGATCGGACACTACGCTGAGCATTCCCAAAACGGAACCCCGAGCTGGTTATATAATCTCCTGATTACGTACACCAGGTCCTCATGCAGAGCCCGGCTGCCCAGGCAATCAACTTTTCTTCAATCTTACTGCAAATACTCCAATCCCGCCTCGGGACATCTAGCACAGCCGCACCTGGATCTTCTAATCGTGCAGACAAGCTGAGTAAGATGAGAATCAAGCAAGAAATGGTCAAAAGCTTCTTCGCTTTAAGCATTCCTGATCGACGTCCAGACCCTGAATGCGACGTCGGTGGTGCTTCGGGATCTTTCGTCGGTATGACAGCGTTTCTTTTCCAGTAGACGACGACCAGGTAGGTGAATACGAGGATACTCAGCGACTACCTTTTTGATATATAGTGTAGAGGAAACAAACTTCAAGCTCCATAATTCACAGACTATCATCCTCCTTCAACTCAATCTCGAAATGGTGTATTGTGGAAAACCGAGTAAGGCTTGCGCCGAGTGTAGAGTGAGAAGAACGAAGGTAAGAGCCTTAGCCCACACATTCTTCAGCCATGCTAATTATGAGCAGTGTGATACATTGACTCCGTCATGCTCACAGTGCGTCCGCGCAGGTCGTAACTGTACTGGGTATAGGAGCGAGTCCGACATGATGTTCCGTGATCAAACAAACCATTACGCCAGGAAAAGCCGATCGCAAAATGACTCCGTTGTCATCGTATCCAAACGCAAAAGGAAAACGGCGAGTGGCGTTGAGCTCGTAGGATCTTATCCTCAGTCCACGGCAACTCAACTCGTGCGAAAGGCGACATACACTCCTTTTCCCTGGGAACTATGTTCTCCGGTGGAAGATCAAGCAACATGCTACTTCTTTCGCAACTACCTTCTTGATGACAGGTCTCCCAACGGACCATTTCAATACCTTCATAACATCTATAATAATGAAATTATCGGTCCCACCTTGAGTGACAGCATTGAAGCGCTCGGGCTAGTGGGCCTGGGGAACTTCTGGCAATCCTCAGAAATGAAGTTTCAGGCAAATAGGAAGTACAACTCAGCGCTGAGATTAATTTCGTCCCGACTGAGGAACGAGGAAGAGGCAAAAAAGAATCAGACTTTAGCGTCAGTCATGCTTTTGGGACTCTATGAGGTATGCTTCAGCACCCACATAAATAAATACCAGACTGACACTTCACAGACCAACACATGCTCTGGGCCCCAATCAATGGCGTCCTGGACTAAACATATCGTTGGAGCTTCGTCTCTCTTACAACTCAGGGGAAAGAATTGCCTGGAGAACCCTATTGGGCGAAGCCTATTTATTAATCTCAGAGCACAAATTGTACGTCTATGCGCACCTGTTTTCCGTTCCGACCTAGTTCTGGCCCTCGGACTCTCCACGACCAAATATGAGCGGGTTCACTAACTGAAGTGAAGGTCACCAACAGTATACAACGACACGTCGGAATTCCTGATTTCATTAAAGAATGGTCGGATTATGCTCTCCAATTTCAATCCCCAACGGAAGTCAATGGAAGCAAGTTAGCAAGTCTCGTCATGGAATTTTGCAATTTACGAGCGACAATGACTTCGTTTCACGACTACAGCAACGCCGAACACATCATCCCTGCTGTTGTAGCAATTGATACAAAACTCGCGGAATGGATGGCAAATCAACCAGAAAATATGTTCTACCGCACGCTGACTGTGAAGGAGAGGTCACCCCATGTATTCTCGGACTATTATCATGTGTATGATAGTGTGTGGGCAGCAGCAACTTGGAACAACTGTAGATGTGTTCGGATTCTGATCAACGAAATTATAAGAGTGCAACTTATATACCTGAGAAATACTCGATACGATCTGTTCGAGCTGGAACTTAGCCTACCTGTCTCTCTCGAAACACAGCTGGAAACCTCCGCGACTATTATGGACCAACTCGCGCACGACATTTGTGGCAGTGTGCCTTTTCTTCTCGGCTACAAGGAGGGCCAGGACCCCACACTGCTTAGTACTAAGGCAGTAACTGGTAACTTGTTGCTGTGGCCACTCTTCACTGCGGCCGTTACCGCGATGGTCCCAGATGCCATGTCCAACTGGGTCGCTGGCCGTCTCCGGGTCATTGCCGATGTTATGGGTATTAGGCAGGCAGCCCCACTTTCCCATGTCCTAACAATCCGGAAGGAATTGATGAACATGGAGCTTGAAGACATGAGGAATCAGACGGAAGCGGAATATGAAGATTGGACGCATGGGAAGTTGATGGAATTAGCATGATTAGGTTCGCGTCGATGTTGTGGTTGGCACAATCATCGTTACCGCCATCGCAAAACCGCTGACGCAAACCTGTGTGATTCCTTGCTTGTCGCTTTTTACAGATAGATACCTAGACTGATAAAGACTAATTCTCAGAAGCCTTGGAGGTTTGCCTTCACATTATGTGGAGCTTAGGCCAAGGTGTTGGGTGTTCCCCTCACAATTACCTAACTAGGAAGTTCAAACTCTTGAAATCCTCAGCGGCCTTCCACTGTATCCTGAGCGCTACGATTCTGACTAATGCGTACAAATGTACACAATATAGCCCCATAACTACAGTATCGACCGCATATAAACCCCAACACTGACCCTCACAGCCTGTCTGTTTCCCACCAAGGTCTGACAAGTGGTCGCCCGGCGCTCTGGATGTTGCTTATGGAAGGCCGCAGCTAGGAAACGGATTGTTACGCTCTCCAACACTTGTATTTAGACTAGGGTAAGTGTACTTGGGTATAAATATTTGCTTGTTTGCAATGGTCGAAGATTATTTTCGTGGTAGATGCATCTTTCAACGTATACGACAACATCAGCGGCTTCATATACCACAAAACTCGAGTTTTTGAATACGCGTTAAATCGGACGGGAATAATTACCTTCTTACAATACTAGGTGCAGAGCCAGGCTAGCCATGGGGTGGTTCAGTAAAAATAAGAAAGCTTCGCCTGAGGAAAGTGATCAAAGTCGGGCTAAGTCTTCATCAGCATCGAGAAATAAAGCACAGGCCGAAAAAAAATCCAAAGATCCTACCAGATCCGGTTCAGCTCATGGAAGTATCAGGAAGAAAGAAGAAGGAAATCATGAGGGAGAGACGAACTTGCGCAACCGTGAATACTCCTGGAGCAGATACCAGGATATGTACCATTTAACACGCAAAAGATATGCCATTGCCAACAGGAAAGCAGAAAACTTGCCCCGGCTGCCAGGCGTCTTCGATAAATCCCTCGACAAGAAAGTCCAGGGAAATAGCAAGTGGCAAAACGAAGCCAGCGGTTATGCGAAGCTGATTAAATCTGGCTACAAAGACAATATCATCGATGAATTGGGGTTTCTTCGAGGGGATTACAAGCTTCTTCCGGAAGATACAAAATCTGGCAAAATTAAAGCTTGGAAAAAGCAGGCCGAGATGTTCGAGGAGCAGCACAACTTTGTGAAAGAAAAGGTTGAGAAAGTGAGCGATTCACTCAACAAAGAAACAGATAAGGAAATACGCAAAAATTTGGAGTTGAAATTTGAAGAGGAGGATATCCAGCGTGTTTCTGCGGAATGCAGAGTCCTGGAGCATCAGCGGATGATCGACTACGTCACGGGAAAATCGAGCACGTACGAGATTCCACCTCATAAGTATTTCTCTCCCAAAGACTGAGTTGCGTTCCACTATGAAGCCTAAACTATCCATTTCAATTGTTTTGCTGGGACTGGGATGTATCTTAAAATGGTATTTCTTTGCCATTTTCATTTGCTGTGGCGTTCATTGTTTGGGGTTTGGGTCTATGTCTATGGTTTCTATATACGGTATACAGGCGTATCGAGAGGGATATTTATCATAACATCTTGCTTCAATCTTTTTATGTATAAGGCTTCCCTCCTATGGTAAAAAATGAAACTCTGCATGCTCAAATAAATGACACCACTCATCTACCCTCGAACCACGAGCCCAATGTTGCGACACCGAAGGAAATAGAGACTCCACCCCGAAGAGCGCAGCAAGAACCACCAACTCGTTCCAAGTTCCCAAAAAGTCCCTTGTTCTCAGGAGAAGCAGTAAACCCAGTGATTGACCCTATCATCCCTTGAGGCGAGGAGTAAGCTAGTGCTGAGGCGGGGGAGTTGAGCCACCGGACGTGATGGGCGTTAGGGTTGCTGACTGTTGGGCCTGGATGTATGAATGCGGGGTTGAGTATGCTTCTGAATCAATTGCCCGTCCAGGTATTTCGGTCTCCGGTACTCCTTTCATATTCGAGGTGTTCGGGACGGGGCGGTCTGCGGCAAACGGGATATATAGATATCTGAAGTATTTCACAAGGAGATCTCGAAGCAATCCATATAACCAGCAACGATGCTATCCTCGCTCGTTACTTTATCAAGTGCAGTGCGACTTTCTTCGTCGGCGTCGACTTCGAGGAGGTTCCTCTTCGCTGCTCGAGGACTGTGATGATCTAGAATGCGGACTGCTATGTCGTGATGATTTGCTCTTATGCTTTCTTTCTTCGGTATGCGACTTCTCCTGCAAGCGTCGTTCTGTTCCTGCGTTAGAACAATCACAGACCGAGTTCCAGAACAATAATTACTCGCGGGAACTTCAGCATGAGTAGGCTGTTTAGCTGCACCCTTGCTTTGCGGACTCGTCCATGTCATGTGCGGAATGTGTTGATTCTGTTACCAATTAACCCCGAGTCTACGACTCTCTAACGACGATAGGATACTGACCGTATTGACGACTAAACTGATTCTTGTGTTGCTCCGACTGATATTGAAATTGAATTCAAATCGGTCTTTGTCATTCATATGCTTCTTTGTCGCTTCTCCTCCCACTGCCGAACTTCCAAAATCGAACCCTCCAAATTGATATCCGTGTTCATTGGTGGTGCGTAATGTGACCTGAGGCTTGTGTGATCCTTTATGCGGTACAGATATCGTGAAGTAGATTCTCGAGGCCATGGTCAAACTTCAATGGTAAGAAGATGGTAGTCTGGAAGTAAGGTGCAGAATCTGATCTTAACTTTGGTAAAATACCATCTGGATAATGGTAGAAACGAGTGTCTTGACACAATTCGCATTCGTAAGTTCAGACGGACGAACGCAAATCCCGTGAAGCAAGCCTTACAATTTGCAGCCAAACCCCGGCCACAATTGTTCCACGTAGGTGTTCTGGAAAGTGGAGCAGCTTCCGATCAGAGGAAAAGATAAGGCTGAAACGGAAGTGCATGAAAGCATGAGCTCCCCAGACGGAAACATGAAGGTTCATCCTTGCGTTTTTGCATGTTGCGCACGACCTTCTCATCTTGCGGGTACGAGCCGGGGCTAATGGTACGAGATCGAGATGGAAATAGGAGAAATGACGTTCTGACTATCTTGGGGTTTGAATAAGATGGAGTTTGTTATAGTGATGTGAGCTTCAACAACTCCACGGCATTGTTAACCCACACTGAAGTCTCTAGCTGTGAAGTGATACCTCATTCTGTGGGGATAGATTTCAATCTAGAACATACCCAACAGTGCTTCCCACCGATTTCAAGATTCAGGAATCTTTTTGTGAGAGTGTGACACTTGAAAACATGCGCCTTTCGAAGTGACTTGCACACCATCGTTGGGACGGTCATACCAACTTTGTGAAGTACGCCCAAGTGCCCACGTGTAAGCCCCGCACGACTAGTTCGTGATTTGGGCATCGCAACAACCATGAATGTAGTTCTCTCCGTAACATTCGTAACCCCAAAATCAAAAGCATGGAGGTGACGAAGGGGTTGACCGTCGTCTGTCACCACTATCGTAGTCGTAGTTTTGAGTTCGTTTTTTATCTCCGCAAGATAGGCAACTCCGTCATTCATCGGAAGCATTTGAGACATTGCGAGTTGCATGAAATCCTCCCATATAGCTTCCTGATAGTTTGTCATTTTCTGCAAACCTATTTCGCGTTCTTTCCGCGCTGATACCGCTGCAGCGACTACGTTGTAGTTAATTCTGAGGATCTGGGCGAGTGCGAGGATTTGCTTCCACGAATATCTACCACCGCCAAACGCAGCGGTAATTCGCAAAGCGGTCTTCCAGGAGCCTTTGGCAAATAGTATCAATGTGATATCTCGGCGGAGGTAACCTTGATTGTCTTCGTAGACTTTACCCAGTCGCTGCACCATACGGCAAGATCCTGCCCAACGACCCGTGACCTTAATTCCCCCATTTTGCAAAACTACCTCACCAGTCTGCACCCGGACTGTGTCTAGACCAGAATATTGCGAGGACTGCTGCCGCATCTTGAAATGTGGCATGATGCAGTTCGAGCTCTTGATACCAAAATTGATTTCCTTCTGGGGCACGGGTGGAAGAAAGAGCCAGCGATGGTTACCTTGGCGGATAGCTTCCTCCCACCAAAGGCTCCAAACGTGGTCTTGTCCGGTTACCTTTCCGGGCTGTATAATGACCCCAGATGCTGCCATTGCTCCATATATCTCATCGTCAGGAAAAGAAGCTGTGCGGTTTCCTAGGAGCTCCATAATTCGTGTTGGATCAATCTTTCGTGCTCGAGCATTCACCATACCAGCATAGAATTGGTATAATTTCGAATATTTACCGCCAATTGCCTCCTGTATATTATAGGTGTCGCACAGTTCAGGCAGAGCTCTAAATAACACGTCGTCGATGCATAAGCACGAATTTTTCTGTCCGAGCCATACAATATTTCGAGCGAGTATATATTCTTGAAGCGTCCAGATTCTGTCAGCCCAGCGCGTTCGAGTAAATAACTCTAGGCAATCCATCCCTTCAACGATTTTCTTTCGCCCTTCATCGTCCCTCCAGTAAAGGGACATTGATCCACTGAATTCTTCTTCTAAATACATTGCGATAGCTTCATTGAGATCCTCCGTGAGCTGATCCAAGTATGCTTGGGTCATCCAAGTTGGAAATTCGCAAGTGGTGACGATCACCACAGCATGCGCATTGCCATATATGTCACCCATAAGAGGAATCTGGCGTTGCTTATCTTCCTCGTCGTTCTGGTCAATGCAGATTGTGTCCGTCCAGCAATATTTAATTTCAGAGAACATCGAACGAATACATTTCTGCATCATGTTTCCGCCCAGTGTCTGGTTGAATTCGGTGTTGGCAGCGAACATCCCATCCGCCCACGCATGAGATGTAGCAAGGTAAGGTGGCATGGCATTGACGGGGTATGCTTCAAGCGCCCCAGTGTCCATGTCAATCAACCTTGTGATAGTCATGTTGATGGTTCACAGCTTTGAGATGCAGCTCTTGGTAAACGGGGCGCTGGTAGCTGCCGAGCTCTATTGTATTGCGCACAATAACTTGCAGTTACTATACTATTAGAGCAGAGAGTCTGGTAGGAACATGACGGTGATGTTTTTTGTTGCTCCGATCACTCAGCTCCAAAACGATTCGAGAGACGCGACGAGAACGTTTCGTGGTCCGTGCACCGTGGCCCACGAACCTAAAATCACAAGGACAATCAAAACTTTGCATATTTCAAACACAAACACGCAATTGGTGAAGTCTTCGTGAGACTTTAGTCCGTTATAGACTTTGTTCTCTCTACAATATTTTGCTCGAATATATATCCTCTCAACAACGCAGTCATAGGATTGTCGAGTTCAGCGAACCCGCCGCCACTCAACCACAACTCGGAACCATTCAGGTTTCCGGCGCTTTCCTCTATCCCACGGTCCCCTCGTCGTCGCAGGGAAGATCCTCATCCCAAGACACCGCTTCACAGCAGTATTATTAATGGTACTACATACACCGCGACTAGCAAACAAGCCTTTTTACAAAGAATGAGGTTGGATGTGGTCGCAAGCTCGAGCCGAAGTCGGTGAGGGTTTCGCAGCCTGCGGTCTCGAGTGGACAGTTGAAATGATATATGAAGAGCTTGCAGAGTTGGCCTTGGTCTTCGAGTTGCTCGTGAGGGGATTGTGGGACCGCTTTATTACTTGACGCAACATTGGAGGAGTTGAAAGCCTTGCCGGGGTCGCTCGAAGGACCTGGAAACTTCCGGTGGAATGTCATCATATCAAATGTGAGCGTTGAGATTTTACTATTTCCATTTCAAAGGGGCCAAATCTCACGCAAAAGTTTTGCGCGCAGGATTGAAACAACCTTACAATTTTAGATGATGTTGCACTGAAATGGTGGCTGATAGTAAAGGTAGTATGGAATGGGTGATATAACAGTTGGTCAGCCTCCATCAGACAGGATCCTGTGCCGCAATTCACACGAGATATTTATCCTGATTGGTGCAAAAATACACTTTATGGGGGATCTTTCGGCAAAAAAGATCTCCCTGCATAATTCACTACAGTTGCTGCAGGAACTTTTGTCATATGTATCAAGTACATTCCTGACGGTACGTTATACTTACACACTCGCAGCCACCGATCAAAGGTCATCCGCAATTGCAAATAACATGTTGATCCATGAGTGATGCTGTGCCTGACTAATATTATAGTGCCACCGACGAATAGACCAATAATATCCTAGTCAAAAACCTGGCCCCCAGTCTGACTCAACGAATTTGGAATATGAAACACAGCGTTACATTTTCCCCAGCCTTATACAAGTTAAGTAAAAGCTTGATTCAATGAGCATCAATTGGGGTCGGCTATTGCCTGCATATTGCTGGTTGTCTTGGCTCCCCAGTCTGTAGGAGCATATTTTGCAGTTGGTCGTTTGGTCCTGTCGGTAGAAAGACAGATTCATGGACACTGCTACGGATGACCTTCTTCTACATTGAAGACTAGGTGGTCAGACAGGAGCGTAATCACTTATTTGTCGAAGGTTTTTCGTTCATGCTTGTATGGAGTATGCTGGCTATCACTAAACTTTGTCCAAGTGGGTCTCAGGGAGAGAGCAATCGTACCACCTTGCCTCAGTCACCTGCAAACACCCTTCTGAAGTCACAGGGGTTTCTTTCTTGACGAGAAATAATGCGAACATGTTTCTAATTCAGATGCTGAGTCTATCTATATACAGCAAGGCTGAAAGGGTATAACATAACTCGTATCGGATATCTCAGCCTCTGGAGTCTCATCGCATGACATCTTGGTGCTAAACAACAAACATCAGGGCACAGTTGAATCCTCCAAGGCTCAATATTAGATATGCGTGCGCCATGAACACCTAAGGAACAGCCAAATCCTTATGCTGTTGAGTTACCTGGCCTTAAGGTTCTCTCACTCATATCGTTCCCACATTAGGCTTATGTGAAGATGGGACGATATAATGGATTCGCTTCACCATTGCAGTAATTTTCGTTAATTATTCTCAAATCAAATTACACCCCCGTAATCGGTCACTTCTATTGCTTAGAGAGCTGATTCACACATGGATAATTAATGTCAACCCACTTCAACTCACAGCTTGTCTCCCCGATTTCCTTTGTTCTTCGTTGATACTTCATCCGAGTTCCATCTTCATACTTTCCTTGTCATCTCCATTCTCTCGCTGCTTGCTGCAACCATTCGTCAAAGTCCTGTCATGATATGACGGCAATATTCAGAGGTATGTGGAGGAGCACGAGGACCAGCTCGAAACACAAACTAACAGCAGAAATCAGTCGCAATACGCCACCCAGTCTATTCTCAACTCAGTTCCTACGATATGGCCACTAGCTCTACTGAAACGCTGGCAAGTGACCAAGATCTCCTTCCAGAATATCGATCGGAAAAGAAAAGACGGCAAGCGCCCCAATTAGTGAACAAGATCTTAGCGCGGAAGCATGGCAGCTGGGTGCTCATCATTCTTTTCCAGCTAGTTATTCTTGGAATTACAGCGGTATTGTCAGTAGAGAGATCCTTTCGCTCGACCAATGTTTGTCCCTAAGTCAGTCTAGTATACTGACATGATGGTACTTAGAATTTGTTTTGCATTGTTATGGACTGTCCCCTCTAGACATACACCTAGAATTCCGGATAGTGGTATAAACTCCATCGTCGACCACTGGCGAACTGCGAACGACTCACTCCGTTTACTTTCACCATGGAAGCCTGACCTAACGAAGGATATCACACCAATGGCATGCCATTCCCACAACGACTACAATCGTCCCATTCCTCTCTTTAAAGCACTTGCAGCAGGCTGTATAGGCGTCGAAGCAGATATATGGGTGAACAATGAACCCGGCAGGACCGACTTACTAGTTGGCCACTCTTCGAGATCACTCCGGCACGATCGCACTCTTCAGACTTTATACATTCAACCCCTTCTCACTATTCTTGACAATCTAAGCAATGCTTCGAACAGTTCATCGACTGAGCAGACCGGCAACTTCACCGGAGTCTTCCAATCCAGTCCCACAACAACCTTAACCCTCCTCCTCGATTTCAAATCCAACGGCGCAGATCTATGGCCGCATGTTATGAAAGAACTCGACATTCTCCGCTCCAGAAACTATCTAACACACTGGAGCAAAAACACCGGAACCATCACCTGGGCACCCCTCATCATCGTCGCATCCGGCAACGCACCCTTCGACCTCCTCACCTCCAACAGCACCTACCGAGACATATTCTACGACGCGCCACTCGCCGATATCTCGAACCCGGCATACGATTCCAGCAACTCGTACTACGCGAGCACCTCGATGGCCAAGACGATTGGCCACATCTGGTTCTGGAAGTTCAGCGCCAAGCAGATGGAGAAAATGAAGACGCAGGTCGCGGCTGCGTTGGAGAAGGGACTGAAGCCACGGTATTGGGGTACCCCGAGTGCGTCGGTGAGGGTTAGGAATTATATCTGGACGGTGTTGGTGGATTTGGGAGTGGGGATGTTGAATGTGGATGAGTTTGGGATGGAGTTATTTTACCCGCTGGTTACGCGGTTTAGGGAGAATAGACTTGTGTATTAGATATGTAGTTAGATTTGTAGAATGATACCCAGACATGCTTTTTTGCGAGATTGTTTTCGGTTTTGGTGGGATGATGTTTGGCCGTGGGTGAATTCCATAGCCGAACTAGCAAAGTTATCGAAAACCTCAGTGAATCATTTTCTAGGAAGCATTCTAGGAATCATCTGCTCCTTTCTCTTTCTTCTTCCATTACAGAGAAAGATACTTGTCCTTTCTATCGATCTTACAAACGTCAGCCCAACGTCATACCTACTTCCAGATACGATGTGACTACACAACTAATCATCTCAACCACTCGCTGACAACCAAGTATACGAACTAGACTTATACGGAGCGGGCGGGGACTTTACAAGTAAGATCCCTAAAATCAGATAGATCGCAGCTAACTTGCGAAACATTTCTACTGAACCAAAGAAATAAAAGATCATCCACAACCCTAGTCACATCAGGCAAGGAGGTATTCGAGACTGAACTGAACAAGCAAGCATCCCTTGCTTTCCATTTCTAGATATACGACTGTTTAGCAAGGCCATTCTCCAGTCCCTTCAGTGTCAATATTCTCGGTCCCGTAGATCTCAGCGTAGCAAATTTCTAACCCTCCACCTTACTTGGTCTTCTCTGCTCCCGAAACATTCCTTCATAGAACTTCAGTGCAGCAGCCGGTTTTCAGCAAAGTTGTGGTGTCGACCATATGATCAACGTCCTTGGTTGCCGATCGAAAACTGCTGCTGCTTGTTCCATTGGTGCGCTCGGTTCCACCCACACATAAGATGCATCGAAGGGGTGCACCGCCTTAGTGTTCGTCTAAGTAAGCAAGGTCGTTCCCCGGATATCTTCGCAAGATTGAAACTCGGCCATAATAGTTGCTAGTAAGATGTCGGTCAAAATCTGCCATTCTGTATAACTTGCTTTGTTGCTCTTCAGATACCGAATCGTCCAGAATGCACAAGTGACACGTGTATGCGATTTCAGAAGTAGTTGTAGTCTCCGGTTCCTGGAACGATGGTTCCTTGACCCTTCTCAATAAACTCTCGCATCCTTTTAGTCCGGTGCCCCAACCCCACTGCTTCCTCTTCTAGCTGTGGTTCTTTGCTTGTAAATTCAACGTTGGCTGGCAAATCCTTCCATGCTGTTGGCTCCCAGCTTGCTTCGCTCTTTTCTTCGCCCTCACGTTGTAGGTCTTCGGATCGATTCTTGGTTGTGAGTTCCGTTTGTTGGTCCTGCGAATGGTTATCTTCTTGGTCCCAAGCACGCTTCTTGCTTAATCTACGGATCACTTCGTCGTTGGTCAATTCTTTTGCTATCTTCACTTTATACTGCCGGAATTCCTTCGTATACTGCCTTGTCAATGTTCTTCGTATGGCTTTGTTCCTTTCTTGGATGTCCTCAAGCTTGGTAGTCAACGTGAACTTCTGCTCGGTAGATAATGTAGACTTGGTGATTTCCTTCTTGACTGTGAATCGAGAAATGCTGCCGATGCGCAGTCTAGCTCTTAAGTCTTGTAAACTATATTACGCACCGTGGTTAATTTGAGGCTTGGTCTGGAAAAATGCCTGGCTTGACTTACAATCCCTCGTACTCCTGGTCGATAGCTTGGTAAGTGAGATCGCCACCTAGCTTCGTCTCAATCCAATCTTTCATTTCGTCCTCACGAGCTACATTTCGGTCGTTGAACACATGCTGTTCAGATGAATTGCCGACAGTTTCCCGGTTGGATTTTTGTCGGTCCTGGGTGTTCCTCGCTGCTTGGCTGTAGAAAACTGACTCTTCAGACCAGCGTCGCATTTTATCCATGAGCTCTGGGTCTTGTAAAATTCTTATAAGGCCTTCTTGCTTTTTGGCCGAAAGTGCCTTGGCCTTGGGTAGCTTAGATAAATCCATATTTCCAAGGTATTCCGCTTGCTACTTTGCCTGGTTAAGGTGAATGGATATTGATCAAGAATTCATAGGTGAGCAGTACGATTGAGAAGATGGGCGAGGAAGTTTTACGGTGGATCCTTTTCGAAGATGCCAAAAACTTTGGTAGCTTTGAGTTGTAAGATAAAAATTGATATTATTTGTAGTAGTAGAAACCTGATCATGAAAGTGAATTGAAGCTAAGGATGCAAACAAGGTGAGGCGGTATGTCCGCCATATCCAGCAGGAACGGTCTATGGAAGTTTTCCTCGGATACATCTGCCAAGGCGGAAAGACTGTACTTCACAATACTTCTTTTTTTTCAACATAAATTTCTCAAAATCAAACACTCCTATATCATACCAACTTTCCAGTGATTATGCATCATATAAAATACACTACTCGTCAAGAAAAGAACATAGAATGGATCGCAAGGTGGAACACGGGGGATATTGTCGAGACAAACAAGAAATATGACCAGGATGCTACACCAGACGAGTAAAAGAGAGGATCCAAGGAACGTCTGGAGAGGGAAATAATTTGCTGAACAGCAACTTCTGTCCTCGGTCTCTTCGCTAGGTACTTCTCCTTCAACCAGTATCTTGCAAGCACTTGGAATCCTCGCAGAAACCAGCAAGTCTGACTCGTCATCATGCAACATCGAGACTGGCGAGATCCGTGTCGCCATCAAAACTAATGAGAACATGGAACTAGATGCAATTATCGATCTGTTCAGCCAGTCGAAGATTGTTATAAGCATGAGAATATACTCCACTCCTCACCAACGGCGGCATTCGAAACCATAAAAGAGAGGATCGTCAGCATTTGCAGCAACCAACAAATAAATATCTAATATGCCGATTCGGCAGCGCTGTTCGGTATGTTCGCCCTGAAAGTCGAATTCACCAACCAACCACCCACTAAGGAGTTCACCGCCGACCTTATTCAACTGGGATGCGCTCTTAGAATGTTCCTCGTCGAGCAAGCACAGAGAAAGTCAACGAACACCAACGAGATCAGAAAGTAGCGCCATGGGTACAGCCAAGAGGGCCGGGCCATATTGGAAACATGGTTGTCGAAGGTGGAAACAGAGGAGGAGCTCGATTTCCTGCGTCTGGAACCAGCCTGGGCTGCGGAGAAAGACCTCGAAGCAAGACTCGTTCAGATATTTGAGACTGTCAAGGGGATCAAGCATCTGAGCAATACAAGGAAGGAGACCGAGGGTCTTGTGCGGGACCTTCGATTGGCGAAGCAGACCGTGTTACGGAGCCTCGAGAACCAAAAAAGTCGAAAGCGTAAGCCGGCGAATATGAGGAGACGGAAGAGAAGAGTGCAGACAAGTACAGGATCTTGGCAGCGAATGAAAGACACCAACTCAGAGATGGATTGATTGAGACAAAGGCGTGGGAAGAAGTACAGAGCGCAAATTGCCAAGTGGGAGAACGAATTAGTATTTAGAAGAACCTAAAGTGCAAATATGACTTTAATTGCTCAGATCCTTTGCTTCACGTTTGAAATGGAGACTTACTTGTTTTACACTAGTAAAAATGAATCTACCTCGGAGGGCTAGAAAATGGAGTATAAAAAGAAAGCAAAGGAGTCAGTTGTGAGCAAAAAGATGCACAATTACACCAAAAGAGCACTCCGCGTGGGACTCGAACTTTTTGCGAAGTTAGTGATGGTTCGAGTAGTACAAGGTCGATGTGAACTTACCCCACAACCTCAAGATTAGAAGTCTTGCGCGCTACCATTGCGCCAGCGGAGCTGGATTCTTTGGATGAAGAGCTCTCGCTTAAAACATTATATATATCATTTTTGATTTACCTCCCGCAGCATTCCAACACGCATGCTGATTTGGCTACCTCATATAATGAAAAATATACTGCATAGAGTCACTCTATGAATAAAAAGCTACTACAAAGAAGCAGGAGCTAAAATTACATCGTCACAGGTTAAGAAAAAACGGAAGACATCACAGCCACGCCACGAGAAGGTCGTCGGCTCGCTTAATGGTTTCCCCACTTAAATTTGGCTCAACCCCGCTTCCTCGTTCGCAGTTCTTCACATTCAAAGAGATATATTGACGATTGCAAGTATGATTTATGTGGTCATTATCTTTTATGCCATGCTGGTCATCAATTGCGTGGGTTTCCCGAATCTGCACTGCTGCTGATCGTGGCGGTGGCCTACAATGTATAGCTCTCTAGGAATGTAGACTTCCAAGGACTCAGATCTAGAGAACCAATAGGTTGGGATTATCTTTTCTAGGGAAATGCATCATACTCAGTCAACGCACTACTTCTTTCTACATCTACAGGGGTGCCAAGACTCCACCCCATGGCCGTCATATGTACACATCTATAATTGTGCCATGCCTCAACGAGCTGCTTTTGGATACTCAATTGAAGGCTTAGCAACTACCGCGAACCTCACATGATGTTTCTCGCCCGAGTCTGGAATGCATTCCGTCAAGGACCTTCACAAATCTTCCTTATGTCAATTTATCGTTCTGTTCAGGGAACGGACAAGATGTCTCTTTTCTTCCCGAAGAGCATGGTCAAGTTGTCCTCTACTAGACATGGTTCAAGACAATGTTGGTTCTTGTGCATCTTCCACTGATTTTGTTAGACTCGTGGTTGTTTGGTTCGTGCAACACAAGTACCACATTGGCGGCGACATTCCCGGCGGCCTTATACTCAAGAAAGCAATATCCTTAAGTCTGAAGTAGTTCACTCCAGTCGTGCCCCTCCTCAGGTCTGATCTCCCAGAGGGAACGCCACATCACCCAGTAAAATTCCTCTTCTCATCATCAAACACCGGGCACTTATTCGCCAGAGTTATCGCTCGCAGAGCATTAATACCAGAATACCTCCCCCTAGCCGGATATCCCACCGTCATCCACGGAGCAATATGGCAGGCCATAGTCTCCACTTCCCAAGTCCACGCCAAGCAAGTAAAGCTATGAACTTGACAAAGTCGAAGGCAATCTTCCTTTGATCTGATACTCTTTACAGTCATAGTAGCTTCATCCAGTCTGCCGACGTGATCCCAATCAGAGCGAAAAGGGTCGGTAAGGAATATGTTGAGAATTGGTGCATCGTAGATCTTCCATAGGTCGATCCACAATACTGTCTTCCTGTTATGGAAAATTATTTTGAAGTCCGATATTTGCGAGAGCGTCATGTTGTGGAATGAGATGATGGGTATGCAGAATCGATCGGCGTTTATGCGTGTAGCTCGAGGGGCGTCTCTGTTGAAATGCCGATTGTATCTTTCGTCTAGATGTATGCCGCTTTTCATGGCTGTAGTGCTGACAAGCTCATCACCTGAGTGAGCGTCGAGAGAATCCAAGTGGGCTTTTACAACGACTTGAGGATTGTTAATGAAGATCCGACGCATGGCTGCTTGTGATAAGATGGCAGTTGACCCTCTATCTACGAACCTTGCTTTATCACCGCCTGTATTTCCAATATAATAGGGGAGTGATGAGTCGAGATGTCCGAGGATAGCCTTGAGAGAGGCATCCAATATGTACGTATCATCGTCTAACAAGAGGTACCATTTCTTGGATGGCATCAATGTATATCCAAGTTCAAGGCCCGAAATGTGCTATATCGTAGTTAGAAAGGTGTATGATTCATGGAGAACGGCGGTAAGTGGAAGCAAAGGACCGAGCAGCAATCAGGACCATCAAGTGCCGGGAAAAACATACAACCATTGAACTAAAGTATATTGGGACATATAACTTACCTTCATTACATCCAACTCCCACCGATGACTCCTACCAATCTCCCTCGCCAATCGCAAATTCCCACTAGAAAGTGCCGCCGTAAGGTTATAATAACACTGTAGTCTCACATCATCTACTCGTGAAGCTAACTCTCCATCCTCAACGATCATACCCAGCACATCATGAGCTGGTGCCTGCAGACTATCGTAGCTGGCACGCCCCTCTAGCACTGCAGAGTAGTCGCCTACGATGACAATATTCCCGCGACTGTGTCCTATTCTCAAGATATCGGATTGCGCAAGAAGACGCTCTCGAGTTAAGAACCCGGTTTTGATGATGATGCCGATGTCGTCTGTTTCGATTGGGAAGAAGGGAGATTGAGACATCCATCTGTCATCCTGGGTCGTCAAGAGCAGAAGAGGATTATCGTGAGGGAGAGTGGTGATTAGGAGGATGCAAGACACGAGGAGTGAAAAGAAACATAGGCGCAGATGCGGTCGTGGGAGGTGCATTAACATTTGTGTGGATAGGTCTAGCCAGACTCTCAAAGTATACAGAAAGGCTCAAGCTTCATCTGTCTCCGTTCATTCAGCAATTGTAGAGTATTCACTCGGCGTTCAGCAGCACTCTCATGACAGCAATCATTAGGTATGCTTCTTGGCCAAGCTATCTCTCATTCTATCATCACTATCCCTTGCATTCCTCTGTATATTCATTTCTAGACACTCAACCTTCCTCTATACTCTTGCACCTCAAATCGCCCCCATGAATCTCAACCCTGACATCGTCGCCTACTTCAGCTCTGAGACGGCATGAATAAAAGACGGGGAAGTCATAAGGCATAGAAAGACTGAACAACCGGAACAAAAGCTCCTCAGCAGATCATCCCCAGGTCCTCTCTAACCGCTTCTACCCCACCGCCAACAATATCATTCCGTGCGTATAAAATCTCAAGAGCAATAAGATCTACGTAAATCTGCCGCCAAGCTCGATGAAAACTCTGAATGCTATTTTCAGATATACTCAAAGCAACAAATCTTGCATATCTCACTGACGTTCGAAATCCGATTGGTCGACAAGGAGGGGTGCTCGGGACACTCGGGACACTCGGGACACTCGGGACACTCGGGCCAGGGGACCCCTTCTCCGGCTCATCTGCACTAGGCTACCCGATGCAATCTCCACAAATCTTGATAGGCAGCGGCTTCATGTATGAACGACATTCCACTTCTTCATAATAGGCAGGTTCTTCAGCCACGGAAAAGGAAGGGCGATCTATTTGAATCTTACCGTTTTATGATCCGTCATATTTGTAACAGCTGCGGGATGCGGGGCTGAATGTTCCCGTACGAGTTAGGTCACGATTCATTGTCTAGGTCCAGATGTGTCCAAGCCCGACCCAACGGTTTGGTAGCGATGACTGGATTGGGTAACTTTGAGCGAGGCTGAACTGCACGCAACGTGATACAGAAGAGAGCCCGTTGATCAGTAAACACGGCGACCGCTAGATCAGCCACGAGGATGCGGAAAAAGAAAAAATATAGGATAGTGTAAGTAACGGTTGTGCCATGCCGCAACCTCGTGCTCTCATGTGACGTAACATGTCGATCTAGATCTTGCTTCTGACTGAAGGTAGCTCAACATGGGGATCCATGAGCAGGAGGAGAAAGCGGTTCAGCTAACCCCGCATAGCGGCTGCGAAGGGGGAATTATAAATCTCACCTGTGTAGGACAACTGCAAACTCGTCCTACCACATTGCCCCTCGTCTCCACTCATAAGTCGCCTTCTCCGACCTCACTCTCCACAAACGATCCAAATTATCACCACTATGGGCAGTCTCACCAACGCAATCAGCATGATTCGCTCCGTCCGGGGCGACCCACGCGACACTCCACCTCCCATAACCCTTACCCAAACACAAGTCTCCGATCTCCTCGAAACCACCTTCAACAACCCGGCATTTCTCATTTGGCATCTCAAAAGGCAACATTGGATCCGCGCCAATGTGCGCTGCTCTCCCATCTGGGTTGCTCGCGTGAAAAAGCTTACCGCAAATGTCGGAGACTATCTCTTAACCGCAACAGCCAAAGGCGACCAACTTGCCTACTGGACCGACGGAAGTGTCAGCTTCCCCATCAGCCACTACGCTACACCACGCTGCCTCATCAACTCGGCCCTCGACTTTATGCTCCGCGCACTGAAGGAATTCCGCGTCATATCGGAAAACCTTGCATCCTTCAACAAACAAGCCGATTGCGTCCGGTGGTTATTTTTCCACTATCTGAAACAAGTACTCGAGTACTCCATCATTCTGATGAGATGCTGTCGTCCAGCTGCCACCGCCGACGAAGACACATGGTTTTCCCATGAATGGGAAATCCTGGACCATTTGGAGGGACTGTTCGAATTCGATTCGGATGACTTGTATTGCCGGACGATTGAGAAGCAGGGGGATCGCTCTCTGAATGGCGTTATTCCGCCGCCGGAGAAGATGCTGACGCAATTATTTGCAGCGGAGCCGACGTTTCCTACCTTCGTGAAGCAGGAGGGGGAATATGGGAAGACGTTGGTAAAGATCGAGGAGGTTCCGGAGGCTCCGGAAGACTGTGGTATTGGGTCAATCATCTTAAATATTAAATATTAGGCAAGAAAGTGAGAGGTGTTTTGGAAAGAGTTGAGCGGAAGGAGGATCAACGCGCTTTAAATTGTTACACCTAACACTAGCCTTGGTTTTTGCACGGAGCATGTTTTATGACTAAAATGGGTAGGCGGGTTGAGCGGCAGCGGGACCTATTATTCACGAATTATGACAAACATCATGATAAAGCTAGTATTAATATCATCTACGATTTTTATTCAAATCATTTTGTCAAGAGAACCATACTAATATTTTACCGTAAGACCTCGCAATTGTCATAATGAGTCATTTGAAAGAGCAACAACTCAAACAACCACACCATCACACCACCCACCCCCCTCCACTCTCTTAACGCTTCTTCCAATCTCTCATCACCTTCTCCACATCTCCTGCCAACGTTTCATCCTCAGCCATAGCATTCCAAAGATCTATTCCAGGCTCGTTCATCGGATCTTTCCCGAAAAGCGTCGTCGGATCGTCCGTTGGTCTATTAATCGCCGCCAACTTATCCCACTTCTTTCTCATATCAATCACCCTTCCCTTCTCCTCCCGCTGTTTCACATCCGAGTATACGAACCCCGGGACCTCCGGCATCGCAGCGCGGTCCGCGTCGTTCCAAATACAGCAATAATGGTCATTCTGGACTAAGAGACAAGGATTTCTAGGGCCTGGGAAAGATTTGCGTAAGGATATGCAATGCTCGTGCTTGATGTCGAAGAGTTTTTGGCATTTGGTAGGATCAAGATGGTAATGGTATTGTGTCCATCGGGATGAGAATTTGCAGTCCTCGAGCTGTTGATTGCATTGACTAGCACGCCAGACTTTTTCGGCATCGATGGCTCGCGGGTTCGATCTCGCCTCGTTGGCGTGGTATAGTTCTGCGATGCGAGTAGGATCGCGTATAAGCGCGGGGTCCGAAGCACAAAATGCTAGTTTGTTGTCATCTTGCGTTTGACACGATTTTCCCTTTGCGGATTGGGTTTGCTTCAGTCTAAGGAGTTTAGCCAGCAATGACGTTCCACCGAACTCCTGCTCGGATGCCGGGCTTGGAGATATTGACTTTTCCAGACGATCAAGTTTCGATTGACCATAGTCACTAACTATGCAGCCGTCATCTGAATCTGAATCTGAATCTGACGATATTCGACGTCGCTTCTCACGAGCTCGGGATGCTGTGACTGGAGAAGCTTTACGCTTGCGATCTTGCAGTCTCTTAGACTTTCTTTGGCCCGTGGCCTTCGACCCTTGCATGTCCTCCGCTCCAGGAAATGAAGTGCCGGCCGGACTCTCAATACTATCAATGAGGTTCATTTCGTCGGCCTGAGAAGGTGATGGCAATCGCCAAGGAAAGGTTTCACCACCACTAGTAGAGCTATGCATCCGCCGTTGACGTAGAGCATTATCGGCTTCAGTCTTTTTCCTCAGAATTCGAGAGAAAAAGCACCGGCTTTCCGACGGCTTCAACCAACGTTGGTCTGGAGTTTCCACAGCCTTTGAAGGAGTTGACACCAGTTTGGTTGTTGCTCGTCTTCCATCAAAATCTTGACATATTGTCCAGGTCATCCTTTTAATGTTCTTAGGACCTGCTTGTCTGATCTCCATTGCACCACCACCGAACGTCCAGAATTCTTTTCCGGGAGCCACCATTTTCGGGAACCAGCAAACGTGAGAAATGGGAATGATCCCAGTCTTGTAGTTCCCAAGGTTGATGACGGGCACTTCAACTTCACCTTCCTTTGGATTGCCGCTGCTGATGATCCAGAAATGATCTCCGCGTTTGTATTGGAAGTCGTCTTCGCCATCGTAAAGGGCAGGCCCATGAGCGTTAATAATCTTCGGCGCTGTACTGACAAAGGCCTTCTTATAAGCAATGCTGCTATCTTTTTCGAAATCCCCTTTGGGAAGATAACAGACTACATTTTCTTCTATGCCCCTGAAACATCTTACAGGAACAGTAACAGTAGACGCATTGGTGATATCGAGCATTGGCGATTGCACGACTTGTCGATCACCCTTCCGGGCCAGTTTCGACGGGTTTGCAACGAGCACATAGTCACGCACTGTGACTTTACAATCCAACTCCAACTCCAACTCTGAGTCCGAGTCCGAATCCATAGGAATATAGAGTAGCTGACGAAGGTAGAAGAACACTCAAATGATAGGAGCTGCATCTGATTATGGGAATTGCTAACTTTCATAGTTAAATCCGGATCTTCGTCTTCATCCCCGTCCCAATGCCGACCCTTGCAGGGAGGCTGAGAGGCTGAATACTTTTTTCTTCACGAACAATAATATGACAGGCGATTCGTTTTAAATAATTGCCGGAAAACACCGCTAAAGGCGCTAGAAAAGAATTCCTGAAGGAAATGCACTGATTGAACTCTGGCAAAAGCAAGTTCTTGCGGATGTATTTCCGGGGCCGTTGAACAAATTGGACCAACTGTTACCAAGAAGGTCAGCCCCAGTTGCACGAATCTGCAATGGGAAGAAGCCGTGCATGCGAGAATTAGGCAAGACAGGCATTGGGCTCGTTGTTTCTCCCTTCATCGCGCCTGAATCCGATTTCCTTTTCCGGGGCTGAAACGCCCAGAGAATCCCACAGCCCGATCGGCTCGGAGTTCATCGTTTCTTCTCCCATCCCGAGAATTCCCATCCTTCTCGCCGTGCACCTCTTTCTCCTTCTCAGCCTTCCGCTTAGGACCATTCTGCCTAATTGGATTCCATCATTTCTTCTCCCCATCCCGAGAATTGCCATCCCCCTCTCCATGCACCTCCTTCTCCTTCTCCGCCTTCCGCTTCGGGTCCATCCTACCCAGCACCGTAGCAAGCCACTCCTCAATCTCCTTCTCCGCCTCCGAATCCGGCCGACCGCCCTCCAAACCCATATTTCTGCGTACTTTCCGCCTCATATCGTCCACATTGGAAATATCAAATGCCCATAGAAGTCCACCTGTAGCCATCATACTGAGACTGAACACGTTGATCGTCGCGATGCTCAGCGCTTCGAGTGCTTCCATCCCTCCGTCCACTTCGCGCACTTGGGTGTTGGGACTGTAGAAGCGGGGTACGGTCATGCGATATTTGCGCACGAGCGATCGTCGCGTGATGGCGGTTGAGAGGGCAAAGAAAGATGCGCCGGCGGCGAAGAGACCGAATTGACGTTGGGAGCGTGGGGAGA